>JABFPB010002890.1:0-18650 GCA_022817645.1 Ceratoteleas bidentatus | reverse complement strand
GATTTGAACAATTGATAATGCTTGTGAATTTGTTTAAAATATTGAAAGAGTTTTAATTATTGGGTAAAACGGAGTATAGATCTGTTTTTGTTTAAGAACATCAGTCTGGACTGATAATGTTCGAATTATTATGTTAAGTGTAAGGAAATAAATATGCTGAGTCAAACAATGTTTTATGTGATTTATTTACCAAAAACAAGTGATCGACACTTTCATTATTTACAGCATTAATCGTATTATTAGTAGTTAGTTGTGAACAATAGTTATGATGTAACAAAGTTATACAGTTTGAATTTTGAGTTTCTTCTTTTAATGTTAATGATATTCAGAGTCAGGGTTCGAAAAATCATGGTTATTTTGAAAAAAATTAACTTAATGAATTTATTTGATTTAATAAATTCAACTCTTCATTAAATTTGTATAATAATCAATAAACTCTTGATGTTTATCAAAGTTGTTTGTCTTAACTGTTAATCCTTTCTTGAAATCATATTATAGTGACTAGCTAGTTCATTGTTTAATGTTGATATTGCACGGTTACTGCAGTTAATGAAAGGAGTCTAATTTATAGTTGGGTAAAGTTTACACAAATTGATAAACTTTATTCAAATTAAGGAACAAATTCAAACTAAATTTTATTCTAGTGAACTAATTTTGTACTTCCCAATCAATGCACTTTCCATTGTGTATGAAAAATGAGTTCACTTTGGAATTACTTTGGAATCCAAATGTCACACTTTTCCTTCACTATCTGAATGGAAAGACTAGAGATCTGCGATACATTAGAATTGGTTGTCAAGTATCGATATAGGTGTACGAAACTTAGCTGGTATGTCAGTTCTTACGGTCAAGATTGCCACCGTGGAGTTTTGGGTTCGAGACTCCATGGTGGTGAGTTGGAAAAATTATTAATTTTTTAATTTAATAAAAATAAATTAACGAATTAATTTTTAAATTTATTTTTCATTCACTTCTCTTTAATTTTTCATTCATTTTTCCTTCACTTTTCATTCATGTTTCTTTCATTTTTCGTTGACGTTGCCTCTCGTTTTTTATTCAGGTTGAATTCGATTTGTTCATTCATAGTGAATGGAAATAGTCGGATATTTGGATTCCAAAGTAAACTCATTTTTCGTTCAAAATGCGCGGGCGTAAAATGAACAACTTTGCTTCGTCTGTACAGATACTCAAAAACTTTATTTTTAATGCAGGTAAGACACAAAATATCCTTACACCCCCAACGAAAAAACGTACTTTGTGCAAAAAAGTGCCCTTGGCAAAAATATACTATTTTGCATCCCTGGTTAAGTAATTACGAACTGTCAATTTGTAGCTGCTTCAATTGATAGAAACTTACTACAATTTTACCACTCATATCTAAAAATGCAACTATAGTATATTTACAGGAATTCAGATTTGCAATATTTGATGAAAAACATACTTTATTATTTCTGTAATTGATAAGTATTTTGTTACTGAAATAATTAAGAATGATGCAGTAATTAATCAATAAATAATAAACAATTAACCTGTTATTACTAAGTGATTAATTAGTAAAGTAATTAAAAATTAAGTGATTGCCAAATTAATTAATTACGTTAGTTAACTAATCTCCTAACAGATTACGAGATTAGTTAAGAATGATTAATTACTAAAGTTATTAGCTGATTTAAGTCACCGTTAATTAGTAAACAATTAAACTGATTAGAGTTATAGCCAACAAACAAAATTAAACACTTTTTAGTCAACATGTTTTTAGTACACTTTATATCAGTACACCGTATTATCAGACGAAACAAAAGATCGGATATTTTGCAAATAACGAATTTATTCAAATGACAACTAATCATTGTATATCTTCAGTTTTCTACTTACTAAGTCAAGAGTCTCGGACTCTCAGCCATTGTATCTTCCATAAGTAACCTTGCGTAGTTGTGTTGTGTATGTGCAGGTCAGTGTCGATTCAATGAATAAATGTTTTCTTGTGGTGACACGCAAAACCGAAAATACCGATCTTGATGGAGTGAAAGATTGAAAATTGTATAGGTGGCGCTGAGCGCAAAAATAAGGCGCTTTCTAACAACGCCTGTGACACTTTTTTCGGTGAAAAATGTATAGCCCTTAACTTGGAATTCAGGACAGTGTTTACAAACAGAGGAACAATCATTCCTGTATGACTAAGAAAATTGGTTTTAAAGAGATTTAGAAGGGTTTAAAAAATGTATCGATTACGATATTTTTTCATTATATTTTAAAAGTGATTGTTGAACACTTTTTTAATGTTTAAAAAGTCCCATTTAAATATCCGGTTGATCACCGAAAAAATCTGTTTTTCCAGACGATTACGGAAAAAACGGCTGTTTACCTTGCAGAAATAAATTTTTTCTGTCGGAATCAGCCCGAGATTGTCATGGGCTGATTCTGGCTTTCAGATTACAAAAACACAGATAGTTTTCAAATAAAAAAGGGACGTTTACACCTTTTTTACACCTTGAAATATTTTCTGAAAGTTTTATAATAAAATTAATAAACAAGCTTTATTTATTTCCAAAATATTAAATTAAATAAATTGTTAAAGTTTTAATTTGTTTAAACAAACTTTTCTATGTTTATTTTAAGAAATCACAGTTTTCAGAAATATAACTCTTAACAATCTGGAAAATTTTCAACATTTGAATAATTTTGCCAACTGGAAAAAATTGTGATTATTTTTCAAAAACTTATCAATTCTCCGGTATAATAGTGTTAATTCAAATGACTTTTGTACGTTCATAAATTATCAGAGCTGTTTTTAAAATTACAGTAAAACTTTACAATATTATTGTCTATTCTATCTACATACAAAAAATTGAATTTAGTTAATGTTTAAAAATAAAATTGATCTTTGAGTTGATAATCCCATAATTTTTGTGCTAAATTTTGTTATGCAAAAATTATGGCAAACATATTTTTTTATTCACATTAATTTCACTTTTCCAGTGAACAATCTTCATCCAACTCTTGGGGCATTGCACTTCATTAAAAAAACCTTCAATGTCAGTCAAAATGTCTCCAAAGTTTGAAGAAGGTGATCTCAATTTTCCCTCACAAACATTCGCAATCATTTGCTTTCCTGAATTTCGTTACGCATCGAGCGTCCCAAAATTGCGACTTCTCATCTTCACTCCAAGTGGAGCGCGAACTTGATTTACGTGCACGCAACCATCGGATGCATAAAACCTCGCGACCCAGACCCTTTCGCCCAAAAGTCAGCCTTGAATTAGAGGCAAACACCCAATACAATTCTCAAATTCAATAGTAGTTAAATTCGGTTACACTTTTCCCCAATTACGTTAATATGCAGTGATTGTGAATGGAGAAATGGCGATGATCGACTATCCAGCATGCGACGACTCTATTTTGTGCCGATTGGTCAGAAAATACAATTCGGACGTGGTAAGACAAAGTCCTATTCAACCGAGAAGTTACTACAGCTTTGGAGGGCCCACGAGTCCAGCTTATTATCCGTAAGATTTTCGGAAAGAAACTTTTTACATTAAAAAAATATAAGTAATTTTAACCGAAATGGGTTCTTTGTAATCGCTGTGAGTTTCGGTTAATGATAAAAACCCCAATTCGCTAAAAAATTGTCTTCAAAAGACAATTTATTACATTCTAAATTTTGTTTTATTCCAAATTGTTGGCGAATTGGTTTCAGGGTTGTTGCGCTTTTTAGGTTTCAAAATTCCCTGATTTTTCCACATTTTCGAGGGTCAGTTGTCATTTTTCCAGATAAATGTTGCAGTTATTAAAAATATTAAAAATAAATGTTATTTCAAAGATTAAGGTTTGGCTTATAAAATTGTGTCTAACATTTTATTTTATAGAAAATTGAAAAAGGTTTTGGAAGAATCTTTCATTTATAAATAATAAATGTTATCGTTAAATCAAATCTGCGAATCAACGATTTTGAGATGAAATTTACGTGTAATTATACGATACAACATACAAAAATTTATAATCAAATTTAAAATATAAAATGTCTGGAATTTATTGTTTTAAAGAAGCGAGTAACTCATCATTCAAACCTACATTTATTTATGCAATGTCATGAATCTACATTTTTTACTAGCTTAACTTTTTTTAAAGAATTCGAGAGAAACTTGAACCATTAAAACCATAAAGCAAATGTCTAAATATAATTTCATCATGAGAAATCACAATAAACAGAAAAAAATATAATTGTTTAAATGAAAAATTATTTTCCGGAGTTACGAATAAAATTCCCCGACTTTTCCAGTGTCATAATTTCCAGGTGCGCAACAACCCTGGATTTATTTTTGAAGTTACACAAACAGATTATTTCTTGTCAATATAAAATTGTTATCTTCAGAACATTCGACCCGATCAGCGTTCTGGCTTCCCTCGCATTCCTGGCGTTTCTGCTCCAGTCTTTCGCATCGCTTTTCGATCGTTCCAGGTCAATCTTCCCGACTGTGATGAGCGCGCGAGAGTCATCGGAAAACATCGACGACATCGAAAAACGCGTAGTGAACGCACTGGAAAACTACGTTAGTAATAAAATTAAAAATTTGTTCCCTCATAACCAGCAAAACAATGAGTTAACGAAAAACGGTTTTGCAGGCTAGTTTGGAGGACAGCTTGACGAAAGCCGAGGACAAAAGCAAGATAGCTCTGTGAGAAAAGTTGCACCTGTAGCTTACGATAATTGAAATTTATTTCGCAAACATTACAGTTGTGTCGACGTGCTTAAACTTCGTTTTAGACTATCCGAACATTGTACATTAATTATCCTAACGTTACGCTAGATGTTGAGCTGAAATCTACAACATTAAATATAAATACACTCTGTATATAGTTGGAAAGCTCTGCCGCTGGCGTTGGAGTCTCTACAAGGCAATTTCACAGTCTTTTTCGTCCAAAAAGTTGACCCACTTCTCCGATAACAACACGAAATTGTATTTACAATAATAAAAATTACACCTGGTCTTTTTTGTTATTTTGAATAAATGCACGCTTTTCCTAAGTTCAACCCCTAATACTTCATGTTGTGAATATTGAAAATCTGTAGTCGGTCGACGATGAACATTCATCCCTAACAATATCATCTAAAATAAATCCTATTCCGAACGTTCGACGTTACAAATGTCAAAATCCTCCGAAGAAATAATAAATATCGCGCAAGTTGGTCGTGTCACCTGTCCGGGAGCCGAATACTCTTACACGCGTATTTGTATATACATTTTTGAAACTTTGTACAAATGTTCGACAACATTATTATTCTTGCGTATGTGTAAACGATCGTCTTCGGGTCATGTTTACCAAGGTTTTCTCGTCGAAGGTAGTGCCCTGGAAAATAAAGATATTCCTTTATGAAATATCGATCTATCGAAGAACTTTGGTAAAGTCGATGTTAATATCGATTGCATGCTAGAATTGGGGAAAACTCGTATTTTTGTTTGAAAAATATATATTAATCAGATCATTTGATTTAAGTTAAATCTTTTTTATTAATATCAAAATTTTTTTAATTATAACGAAAACAAAATTATATTGTCTAATACAATTTTCTCTTTCTTAGAAATAAACTTTTTATCCGAATTTCAGAACCATCAAAATTTAAGAAAAAAAAATTTCACACTTACTTGGACGTTTTTTGATTGGAAATACTGGACTTGACAGATGTTTTGTCCTGGCCAAGCTTAATGGCCTGTGCACCACTTGTCTTCAATCGGTTGAGAATCTCGAGGTTCTTTGCGCTTATTGGTTTCATCATGTTCTTATGGTTCTCTTTGTCAGGCAGTGTGTGTTTTTTTGCCGTAATTATCTGAAAAACGATATTCAGTTAGAACATGAAAGTTTAAGATTAAGAAAATGATGTCAAAGAAAAAGGTCGAGATGGTTTACCTTCTTGGCTTGCTTGGCGGGACTGGCGTCCTTCTCTATCGAATTCCGTTCCACCAGAGCACGTTTCTTAACTGTTCTACTGCTTGTATCGATGCTGAACGTATCATTCAAACTGTTGGACGCCTCCTGCATCTCCGTAACTTCCGTGCTGTCTCCTTCATCGTTTTTATCATACTTAAAATCATACATCGAAGCAGATTGCGTCAAAGGGCTGTCAAGCCTCTCGATGTCCAGAACAATCATCTCGTAGAAGTCTTTCTCATTTCTTTCCAGCGAATCATCCGACCTGGAAAACGAATTTGCTTTATCAACAAAACATAATACTTCACAATAAGTTTTTTATATAGTATTTTGTCAAAGTAGTTCGACCACTGTAGAAATCAGTCAAAAATTCATTTAATTATGATTATAATTTCACTCCAAATGTTCAAAACTGAATAAACCCCATAGTAATCTTATTTTGAATATATAATCAAAATAAGATCAGTCACCCAATTACCATTTAATTCCCCGAACGCCTTCGAGCTTTTTCACCAGCTTCTGGAACTCCTGCCGCATCTCTTCCGTCATAGTGCCGTTGTTGTCTTGCAAGTTGTAGTACCTCTGCGTGACCTGGCAGATCGTCGTCATGACGTTGTCGATCGACGAGTACTCGCACTGCAGCAGACTGCAGATCTTCTTCGCGTGCTCACGCTCCTGCTGCGCGAGCACCTTGCTCAGCTCCGACCGTAACAACGCCTTGTCCTTGGCGAGCACGTCCCCCACGTTCTTCTCGCTCACTTTGGTCTCCAGGGCGCGCAGCTCCTGTTCCACGGTGCGCAGCTCGGACCAAGCGGACTCTAGCTCCGGCCGGATTCGCTCGCGTTGCCGTTCGAAGTACACGAAGGACTTGTTCACCCGTTTCTTACCACTGACGTTGTGGTCCTCCTGCAGATCGGCGACTGCCGTTAAGTGGTTCAGCCGCTCCTGGGCAGAGATCTTCGATTTCATCCTGGAAATGCAGAGTTTTATGAATTTCAGGGAACTTTAATGAAGTTATTGGCCAATTTATGATTCTACTGTTGCATTTTATGTTAAAAAATACCTTTTTAAGTTGTGACAAAATTTGTATGTTGAGAAAATGGAAAAAAAGTTGCCCACTCTCGAAAATCATTATTTAAACATTTCATTTTACCTGCAACACAAAATCTTGTCCTTACTCTCCAGCGAGAGTATCTTCTCATTCAACGCCTTTTTCCTATTCCATAAATTCTGGAACTTATCCAAGAACTGCTGTTTAATAAGTTCGTAGTTCTGCTTCTTGACGATCGATTCCTTCTCCACCGGCGCGCTCACAACAGCTGTGACTTTCGGGGCATTTCCGCTCTCGTAAGCCTGGAGTTTGCTCTTGAGCAGCGCGTTCTCCCTCTTCATCAGCGCGTTCTCCCTCTTCATCGCTTCCAGCATCATCGCGTAATCGCTCGCGGAGAGTGTGCAGGCGACGATGTTCTTTTTCAGGGAAGTCTTGATCTTCTTCGCACGATTCGCGTACTTGAGCGTGTTGTAGGTGTCCTCGTAGCTGAAGCTCGAGGGACTGACGTTGGCGATCATGACTGTGTGGCAGTTGCCGCCGAGGGAGTCCTTGAGCAGCCTAGTGAGCTTGGAGTCCCGGTAGGGGATGTGTTTCACGCCGTCGGCGAGGTTGTTGATGCAATTGCCGAGCGCCAGCAGACTCTTGTTGATGTTCGCGCCCTCTTTGAACCGTTCGCCCTTGCAGCCGGTGACGGACGCTCGTTCCGAGCCGGCCAAGTCGATCATGGAGAGTTTCACGCATTTCTTCTGACCGTCCAACTTATTTCGCATGTTAATGTATACCTGGCAAAGTAGTTTAGTTGTTAGTTTAGACATTTATTATATTTTTTATATATATATTTTTAAGATTTATGTACATTTTTATTATTATTATTATTTATTCATATATGGGATAAACCTTCAATTTATAATAAACTATAATACAATTTGTGTGAGCAATATATACATACATAATACCCTATGATAGGAATCTATATGCAATCGAAGCACAATCCAAAAACATGTGTTTCGCAAGAAGTTAATAATGGACTTCTTTAAGGTGTATTCAGTACAATTTAGGAAGTCGATATTTGTACAAACTGGGTTAGCAAGGTGCGGTAGCCTATTAAATGTAGCGTTCTCTATAAAATTAATTCTGCAGTGCGGTATAAAAAAGGTGTTCGAAAATCTAGTTTGGCGCTGTGGTACGCTAAGGTTGAGTAAAGATAAGAATGTATCTTTATTTTATTTTTTTGTACTGCAGTTTAGAGAGTCAGATGTTATGTCATGTAAAAATAGAAGGTCAGCTAACGTTCTTCTGTCGGATAGGGTCAACATAACAAACTTAGTTCGGATATCGATATAATCGTGATTTTCTCTCAGCACTGCTCATTTTTCTAGCTTATACATTGTGTCTTGTGGCAAGTTCAGAATTTGCAATACAATACTGGATACATCTGGAAACTTGCAATACTGAAATATCTGTTCTATTTACTTGAAACAACAATTTGCGACAACACTCGCAAAACGCCAGCGAGAAAAAGGTCTTGCGCACGAAGTTGTGCGAGATCGACGTGGCGATCGGGAACTTGTCGAGGATTTCGACGGAGATCTCGTCGTACTCGAGGGTGGAGATGTCC
The DNA here is from genome assembly GCA_022817645.1 of Ceratoteleas bidentatus. Taxonomy (NCBI): domain Eukaryota; kingdom Metazoa; phylum Arthropoda; class Insecta; order Hymenoptera; family Scelionidae; genus Ceratoteleas; species Ceratoteleas bidentatus. The sequence continues at coordinate 10,053 of JABFPB010002890.1, read as the reverse complement.
GTGTCCCAGGGGATGACGAGCTTGGCCTCGTTGTCCTGGAACATGTAGACCAGGCACATCTCGGTCGTGAGGTTGCGCAGCTTCATCGCCTTGGCGAGGGCGTCGCGCAGAGACAGGCCCTCGCGCACCTGCACGCTCGTGCGCTGCTGGTTCGGCAGGTGCGCGCGCAGCGTCCGCGGCTGCTGCACCTTGCACGACGTCTGCGACTCGCTGTCCGCCGAGGACGCCGCGGCGTTCTCGCTCAGAGTGGCGTTCAGCAGCTCCGTCAGCTTCTGCTCCTTCGACTCGAGTTCCACGAGTTTGCACGCGAGCTCGTCGTACTCGGTCAGGTAGATGGAAGGCGGGTTCTGGAACTCGCTGAGGCGACTGTTGAGCGCGTCGATGTTCTGTTTCGTGACATTTATTACGTTTTGGATGTTGCGGAGTTCGTATCTGCAATTAGAATGGGGAGAATTAATTGACAAAATGAATTGTTTTGAATTCTTTTCGGTTCGTTGAATTTAGCCAAACTCAATTAATGCTGAGTTTGGCTAAATTCAATTCTTTAAAAATCTAATTCTTTTATATTAATTTTTATTCAAAATATTTTGCCAGGGTGTGGAATGTGGCAATTAAGGTTTCATCTCGTTGTGGTATTTGGATGATCAATATTTTTTTCACTTCTACGAAATTTATATTGTCTCTAATAATTGGAAAAAAAACTATTGTTTTCAGTGGTATTGATTGGGTTGAGAATAAAAATTTAAGGAGAGAATAATCCAGTTACGCGTAATTATTGATTTGAAAATTTTATGTGACATTTGAGAATTAAATTAATTTGTTTGAGAATGAAAAGTAAAGGGAAGGAATAATCCAATTACTCTTATTATAGTATTGAAAATTTGATTTATGACATTTGAGAATTAAATAAATTTGTTCCATTTTCGTTTGGGCCAAAAGTGGAAAAATAGTCAAATTGTCTATTGGAAATATAAATGGAACAGAGAGTAGAATAATTGTGAATAAAACATTGAATCTGTCTAATGAAAAGAATGTTTTATCTTATTAAAACTGTTTTAAACTAATCTAATAAACAAAAAAAAAGTTTATTATGTGAAGAATAAAACATATAGTTAAGAAAAGAGAATTGTTGAGAAGTATCGTGAAATTGTTTAGTTTGAGATTATTATTGCAGGTGGAATTGATTGCAGAAGATAAGAACCAACAGCAAAGCATGATAGTTTACAAATACTCATCATTTTTCATTGAACCTTCAATGCAAAATAATCATCAAGTGAATAATATATCATTAAATTATCTTAAAAATATTTAATATCTCTCAACACTCGACTGCAATTATACAATATCACAATACACCATTTTAAGAGAAAAGACAATTAATCTTCTTCGATGAAAATTGCAAATATTAATGACACTGGGCAAAGTCCATTAATTTAATCTAACATCCAGCAACAACTTTTTTTCTTTCTTTACATTTTAATTTAATCATAATTGTCGATCCAGCCTTATTCAATCGAGCTCTACTTCACTGAAATATTTGTTAATAACACATTTCTGCTTTATCACATATGGTGCAATATAATTTAACAATGCATCAATAGAGTTTATTTTACATTGTTAAACCCATTTATGTTATACTCACAACAATATACATACATCAGCAAATTCGTTATAACTGAAACAGCTGTCCTTTACTCTAAAAACTCTTTAGACCAAAAATGTATAAACATTTTTATATTTATTTTCTATTTTTTTAATATAAAAATTTGAGCGAAACATAATATTTTAAACTGAAAAATATTGTTTAGGCACCTGAGAGGATCTGTGTCGAGAGACATGTCGTCCGGATCGCTGAGATCACCCTGTTCAGCAGTCCGAAAATTCGACATTGTGTTCTTCGGGGCCGATCTACCTTTCCTCTTCCTGTATCTGTAGCTTGACAATTCCTCTGACCTCTCTTTTTCTGTCAAACTCGAAAACACTGTTTTTTCTCGCAAACAAACAACTGGATTGTACCTGCAGTGAAAACATTTTTATTTCAACAATAATGAAATTATATCTTTCAATACATCAAATTATTAATAACATATATATATTTTATGAAAAACAATAATGGAAAACCAGGTAAATTTAATGATGTTGAAATGTATTCTTTTTAAAATAATATAAATGTGGAAAAATTTTGAAAATTTGAAAATTTAAAGTTAATTGTTTTTCTTTTCTTCCACACTTTTCATTCAATCTAAAATGATTTATAACTCATTTTGAAATTTTGAAAAGCAAAATCTATCTTCAAATTGTAATAAAAAAAAGTAGTTTTGACTTGTTCCTTTTGCACATTCTCCCTATCCATGATTTAAAATAATAAACCCTTTCACGAATGTGATCCAATATATGACTTTAAAACTCTATAACCCATACGTCATATCAACCACATATAAACAAATACAATTGCAAAACATTCTTAATGACTCAGTTTCAGCCAATTCATATATGACTCGCAATCATCTGTGAATCTACACACAATGCAAGACAATAAAAAACAAACGTCGTAGCTGCGAGAAAGCGTCGCGTTTCGCTCCGCTCGCGGTATCTTCCCCGAAATCGAAAAACACTTGGCCCAATATCGCGGTTACATAAATCGCCGCAGTCGCGATTAGCGTGAGCCGAGTGGAAGGCCCCGGGCTTCGATAAACAAACAAAGAAAGTCACCTGGGTTCGCCAATCACGGCCATTGTTTTGGAACAAAAGTCGGCAGTGGCATTATTGGTCGCTGTTATGCCGTGGTGCGCTCCATTATCGTGCCGCTGCTCCTCGACAATGCCACCGGCCCTAAACACAATCGACGCATTACGTCGCGCCAATCAGCCAACGCGTATCGCTCCGCAAAGGTCGCGCGTCGACGCCGCTCTAACCCCAAAAGTCGGAACCCGGGCCGTCCGATCGGCGATCGATCGGCGCGCGGAGTGTCGACGCGACCTCGCGGGAGGTTAGATTGCGCGGTTGGTGTGAACGCGGCCGTACCTGGAGTGGGGCGCGCGGATCGGGAACGCGCGTCCCCGGCGTGCCGCGACGCCGTGCGTGCGGATAGCGTCGTCTTGACGAGGTGTCCGCGAATCGCACCGGGGCCAAACTGAGACCTGGCGGGCGACGCAGCGCCGCGGCGGGACGACGACGCGAGCGGCCACCGCTCGCGAGGGGATGCGTTCGCACGCGCGCCGCCGTGCGATAGTGGCGCCACCGCCGCGAGGCGCAGCATCGGGCGCACGGGTTTCGGCGATGAGGGTAATTCCCAGTAAATGAAATTAAAAAAATGATTGAATAGGAGAGGGGATTTTGGATTGTGTTTTTGTTTTAATTTGTGAGTCGTATTTGCGATTGCAGATGATAGAGGTTGCGGTATTAAAATGTGACGAATTGAAAAAAAAGTAGCGTAACGAAGATTTGAACTCGGATAGTTGGAGGCATGAGGTACTTTACCGAGTGAGCTATTGTTTTTTTTTTTTTTTTTTTTTTTGTAAATGGTTTATTGAACAATAAATAACAATTCTATACATTTCTGAAATCGCTACAAAAACCTTACTATAAAATCTAGCACCCGCTCGGTGCGGTAATGAGATGGAATGGCTTTCCACAAGCTTCTCTACGGCATGGCCATAATTTCTGGTTTAATTTGCAGCTTACAATTTAACTTGGACTTAAATCGATCATATGTATATAGAACTAATACCTGTGGTATATTTACAAGTGAGCTAATGTGAGTTGTAATGTGGGATGAAAACGATCTGATATGTTACTATGAGAGGGAAGCTTATAAAAAATATCATATGAGTTCGCATGTGCGAAGTTGACATGATTTCTCACATGAGATCTCACATCTCAGATTTCATATGAGATGTGAGATCTCATATGATTTTTCATTTGGGATTTCAAATAATTTCTCATATGAGATCTCAAGCGATTTCCCATAAGATCTCATATTTTTCATTGGGAATGAAAGAAACGAGTTTTGTTTAAAATATACTGTTCGTTTGTTGGATGAATCGTACATATGCCATTGAACGAAATCCATTTGAATTTGGATTAGAACACTCATACCAAATATTAATCGTAGTCTTCGAATTGAAATACATTCATTTGTGTGCCAATCGTAACTTTTAATGATTCGCGATTTGCTGGGAGGAACGCTCGTTTTTAAACTTTCTCAATCTTTTTCTATCGTTTTTCATTTACTGGGAAGGTTTTGACGGTTTTGAGCAGGATGCGCGTCCCCTGAAAGTTTGAGGGCGAGTGAAAACATTTTTTATAATAAAATGTGTGGATATGTTTCCTCGAGGAAAAAAGATCGGAACCAGTGCTACAATTTGGACCTTTCCAACTTTTTTCCCTACTTTTTCAAACATTTTTAGACATTTTTAGAGTTAATATTTCTATAAGTTTTCGAATAATAAAATTCCATAAAGTTTCATTAACCAAATATTTGTCACATAATTTTCCTAATAAATTTTCATCTTACATCTAGTCTGATGCAACCCAAAATCCTTAAAAATATAATATAATTTTTACATTAAAAACCTAAATCTCCCCTCACCCCTTTCCATCGAAAAACCTCATCAAATTCCCCAGTTTAAACGTCCCGCCACCATCACGCCCCCAGGACATCCATCTCACACCACACAGTTTTCCCACATAGTCAACGTCAGTGCACCCACACAGTCACCCCCGACGTTGACGTAAGCAGCCGAAGGGCAGCACCGCTTGGAACTCTTCGCAGCCTCGAGAAGGAGTTACTCGAGACCGGCTTTCGCGTAAACACTCGCTGTTGCGCCGTTGACGTCACTGCAGTCAGTGTTGACGTCATCCGGGCAGATGATACCGTTATCTAGACAACGCCAGTCAATCCAAATTAGCCAAGAACTCATTCTTCTGGATGACAAGCCGGGTTGAAGGACTTGTGAAAAATGCTTGCGATACCCCATCGACACAGCTGTTCCAATTCATCATGCACGCCATCTTCGCGATATTAGTTTGTATATAATTTGTTATTTTATGATTTAACTCAATAAATATTGCTTTTTTGGAAGTAAAATTAATATTAGTTTATAGGAAAAGGTATATAAGGAAATTTCTGTAAGTTTGAATGGATACATTTTTGTTTTTAATATCAAAATAAGAAAATTACAACAAAAGTTGGAGCGATGCTGGTAATTAAGAAAAATATTTGAATGATGAATGATCAAATGATAAAACTCACCCCCCGTGGTGCTCTAGTTTAGACCCTACGTAACCATTGGTTATAGCTCCGAAAAAAGGAGAACATTAACATTTACTACCGGTGAAGTATTTTTAATACTTAAATTTTTGTTGTTTTTTGTTGAATGAAAGTGCGATTATGTAAAGGATAGAAAGTAGTAAGTAACATAAGTAAAGAAAGTACAAAATTTAATCAACTCTCACACCTTCAATTATGATTTACTTGCCAATTTCGAGATCATCCCTGGTCCATGATATTGCCTAAACTTTGACTTGTTCTATGACCTTATTTTGGCCCTATAATTTTACCAATAAAAACATTAATGACCAATTATTGGTCATTAATGTTATTCCAGTGGAATGTTATTAAAATTAAATCCCATTTTTGGTTCTTTCGGGGGTGGCTTGTACTGAAAATCGGTTGTTACCCGATCGACTAACAGGTGGCCGAACCGCCACTTTTGTTTATGTAAACAACGTGTTTACTTTGCCGTTGTAAACAAACAGCTGATTCCGCGATGGCGGTGTTTTGGTTCTCTTTTCGCGTTGGTATTCGCCGGGACGGATCACCCAAAGTCCAATCCTCCCCTCCCGCCACGCGAAAAGAACTCGGCAGTGATCCAGCATTTTATCACACGCGATAAGTCGCTCGCACGGCAGCCATGTCCAAGATAGTCGCGAGCAAAGTGGCCTTTGTTACCGGTAGGTTGACGTTTGTTATTTGTTATGCCTCTCTCGTTTGTTTGCGGGGACGTTTGTTTTGTTGTGCTTTGTTTGCTAGCCGTTAACGGACGACTTTTTCGTTGTTTAGGCGCCGGCAGCGGCATCGGACGAGCGGCTTGTCAACTCCTCGCCAGGCAGGGAGTGAAGATAGTCGCGACCGATCAGAATGCAAACAGCGCGGAGCAGACAGTATCGCTTTTAGAAGGTTGTTCACTTGGACAATTGCTGGAGTATTGAACTTAATTATCACGGGGAGAGGAATGTTGAATGTTGCGGGTGTTTTTTTTACGATTCCTGGTTTGCGATTATTGAAAGGGATATTGACTATTGTGAATTGTCAAAGATAAGTATGAGGAAAAATGGATTTGAATAATGGGCAAAGGGTATTTTTTGAGTGGGAGTAATGTTGGGAATTGACAGAACTATGTTGGGAGTAATGTTGGGAACAAGATAGAAAGAAGTATCTTAAAAACGACTCAAGCGCCTCTATAATCAAAGTTTTGGATCGTAAACTTCTTTAAAATGTTTCAAGTTTAGTGTTGCTTTATGCTTGATTGAATTACGAATTATATATGAAGATTAAATGAAGATAGATTTAAATATAAGTCACAAAGTTACATTTACAAAAAAAATACAAATGGCATTTTTCATTGCTTTAATTAACTAAAAGATGTTCTCATTCCAATTCCTTTAATCTAAACTGTAGAAACTAGAAAAAAAGTAAAAATGAAAAATATTTGGTATACAGACAAAATTAAATTGCAAAGTCATTTACAGGAACAGGTCACCTTGCATTACAACTCAATGTGGCAGACTCCAAAAGCGTCGACGAGGCAGTTGCGAAAAGCGTGGAACATTATTCAGTACCTCCTACGATAGTTATCAATTCAGCCGGAATAACTCGAGATAACTTTTTACTGAAGTTACAAGAACACGATTTTGACGATGTGCTAAATGTGAACGTAAAGGGTACCTTTTTCGTGACCCAAGCTACTGTGAAGAAAATGATCGAAGGTATCAGATTAATTATAATAATTCATTAATTTTGCTTAGAAACCGATTTTTCAATCGCAAATGCATTGCATACCCAAATTACATCAAAAGTCTATAATCGTGTCTTTGAACATCTGTTTCCAGTTGAGAAAAGCCAAGGAGCATCCGTTGTTAATATAGCGTCAATTATTGGAAAAACGGGTAATATGGGTCAGTGCAATTATGCAGCGTCGAAGGCAGGCGTCGTCGCTTTTACCAAATCAGCCGCTATGGAATTCGGAAAGTAATGATAACTGCTTACTCATTTGCAACCAATTTATAATTTATATAAATGCTTAATTACACAAGCTGTTTATATAAAGTTGTAAAAGATATATGTAATAGATATACACTTTTACTTATGGATTCTTCACTTTCAGATCGGCATTAGAGTAAAAAGTTGTAAAAGATATATGTAATAGATATACACTTTTACTTATGGATTCTTCATTTTCAGATTCGGCATTAGAGTAAATGCAGTTTTGCCTGGTTTTATTCAAACTCCCATGACGACGACCATCCCGGATAACGTGAAGGAAATGTTCATCAACAGAGTCCCCTGCAAAAGAATGGGAAAACCCGAGGAAGTCGCGGAAGTGATAGCCTTTTTGGCATCAGACAAAAGTTCCTATGTCAATGGGACCACCATTGAAGTCACCGGGGGAATGGCTTAACATAGATTAAGCGGCCATCACCGACAGCACCAATTTCGTGGAGAAAACTATAACTGATGGGCTGTAAAAACCAAATTTATTCTACTTTTCTAAAGTAACATTTTAACTTTTATTTAATCTTATTCATTCTTTCATCAATCAAACTTTATAAACTAAACTTGAGACATTTTAACAAGTTTACGGCCCAAAGCTTTGGTTATACAGGCACTTCTGTTGTTTTTTAAGATACTTCTTTAATCTGAGCATTTTATTTTTTATTATTTTATATCAAAAGTGTTCAGATTTGCACTGTTTTGTAACCAATTTTAGAGGAATCGATCAGATTGAATTTGATTGCGGGTGGCGCAGATTGCCTCGTTGGCAACTTCAGTGGCAGCGATGTAAAGTTAGCCGCACAGCACAGAATAAGCTGAACGACCGTTTGTGATCTTTATTTAATTGTGATCTATCCAATTACGCTGAATTCTAATTTGCTTTGGGTAAATAGGAATTTGCAAAATAAAATTATGTTTTGTTTATATAATTATATGGCGAAATTTGAATTGCGGAACCATTGCATCATCTGATACAAAAGTTAAGGGGCAGAGCCAACTAACGAACGAACCAATCCACTTGCCATTTGCAAGTGGATTGGGTCGTTATATCACGTGATCCAGTTTGAATTGGGTGGGCGAAAATGCATAAATAGTCCGGGTAGAGGCAGGTAGTTTCAGTTTCAAATAAATTACCGACACTCAAGGATAACAGGCCCCGGCAAGGCCCCGGAGACCTCGCGACAGTGTTATAGTCGTCGGACTGGCTCCGTTGTGCAGTTACGATAAGCTATCGTCAACGTAATCTGATTATAAACAATTTTTGTGGTGTTGCATAATTTCGGACGACTTCCCGATTTCGCGAGTTGTATCCTATTGCGACGAATGGCCGGCATAGCGGACAATTGTACTTCACGTATGCGCGAGTTATTCGCTAATCGGCTTGAAAAATATATATGTTAAATTTAATATTAAACGTAACGTACAAAATTGAACTCTTATTTAATATCCTATTTAATATTTCATTTAATATTTTATTTAATATGAAATTTCATATTAAATTAAATTTAATGTGGAATGTAATATGAAATTCAATATTGAATTGGGGCTCAATTTTGTGTATCAGATTTAATATTATATTTAATATTAAATTTATTTTTATGTTTTTTTCAGTCGGGGTGTACTTTTGCCCAATCTCAGCCATACTTTTTCACTTGTTAACATCATGAACTACACAAAATTCTTCGACTTTTATTAAACATCTCAACACAAACTCCTGAGTTCTGGTATGCCAACTACATGTTTTCCAGTAATATTCTCATTTTGCACTATTTGAGTACGGTTATTAGATCACTGTCTACCTAAATTTTGGACAGTCTTGCACATCCTCACACGAGGGTTTCTCCTACTCGGGAAAAATTGACCACCTCAAAATAATCGGTCCCGAGTTCCTCGTTTTGAAATATACATCTGCGGTCTCAGTACCATACATCACGCAGATGTCAGGCGCGTTTGTTCCTACGGCCGATTGCCAACTTCTTTGTATGGGGATCAGGTGTTAAGACGCAAGAACTTTTCATTTGAAAGTATTATGTCACAAAACAAAGCTTCGAGTGTCTGAAAGTGGGAGACGAGTTCGACGATATATTCGAAGTTGCACTTGCTTCGCTCACAACAGTGCATTTGTTACCTCAAATGACTCGTCTCGACAGGTCATCTCCCAAATAAATCCCCGCGAACTCGTCGAAACGATATGTCGCGTTAGAAAGTAATATGCACCCGATGACAACGGAGATAACACGATGAAACCGATGTACGTTGCATTCGGAATTGCGTTTCTGTGTACGCTGGTTTCCGGCGAAAACGGTAGCAATGGAAATGGGACTTTCGAAGATAGGATCCAGGTGACAAAGGAAAATTTTGGTGAAGAGTTTTTGGAGATTTGGAACCCTCGAAGGATCGCGAATTTGGGGACCGGAGGATTTGGGATTAGTGCGAAATGTGAAAAGGACATTGTTCGGTATTTTGAGGGCGTTTTGGCGGATGAAGATTGGGCACTTCTGAGTAAGTATGGCATCGATTAAATAATTTGATTGATTAATTAACCCGTTGAATATATTTGTTCACTGTAGTGGACAAAATAATCAAGGTGAAACCTGCACTGAGAAAACTAAGTGGTAAGAATCACCACTTAAGTGGTAAAAGTCACCATTTCAAGGGCTTTACTATTTGAAATGATAACTTAAAATATATTTCATTTATAGTATTAATGAACAATTTTTATTAAAAAATGCTAGTAATGTATCTGGAATGCTATTAAGTATCAGATAACTTGATTG
>JABFPB010002889.1:0-18651 GCA_022817645.1 Ceratoteleas bidentatus | reverse complement strand
CATTATCCGACCATTATCCGACCCTTACCCGACCATTATCGAACTTTTATCCCACCCTTATCTGACCGTTATTCGACCATTATCCGACCCTTATCCATCTCATAAAACTAAATTTTACTCCCGAGGGAGTAAACTTTAGTTTTGCTCTCTAAATACAGGGAGTAAAGCTCGACTTTACATGCTTGTGTGACGAAAAATAATTAATTAATTTGAGCGTCATGATTCAACAAGAGTTGAATCATGACGCTCAAATTAATTAATTATTTTTCGTCACACAAGCATGTAAAGTCGAGCTTTACTCCCTGTCATGATTCAACAAGAGTTGAATCATGACGCTCTTTTGTAAATAAGAATCAACACAAACGTTAGTTGTCGACGCCAAGATAAGCAGAAAATATGCAAGCGTTGGACTAACGGAGGGTCTATGCACCGATATAAATCTAAACTGGTTTTTTATTTTATTTATTTTTTGGTAAAATATTACCAAAATATAATCAAACTATTCTATACCTAACCTTGTTTTAATTGTTTCACCAAATACATACATATATTAAATATATCGATATTTCATCTTTTTTTGTGAAACGTTTTTTCCTCCAGTCGCTCAGACTTCTGCTTTCCGTCGATTTTCATATTTCATGCGGCTGAGGGCAGCACCTCTTATGATATTATAAAGGAAACACGAAAGTCGAGTTAGTCAGTACGAGGGCATCGGACCACCCTCCTCTTGTGAGGTTACGGTACTTCCAACGCGAAAATTAAATACGTATATAGATTTTTGTGGTATTTCTATATAATTAAATAAGTGCTTATTTTGAACTCATCAGTTTCTACTAGATTTCAATTTATTTGAATAAAAGGTACCTCCGTTTAAAAATGAAGTGTTCTTCTTCGAAATCTTTGTTTCGTTTAAAACCCTTGGAACCATCTGAAAACAATCATTTGGAAGACCCTATTTTTCTAGTGCTACTATGTAACATAAATTAGACGGACACTTTTTAATTAATTCCAATTAGATGAGTGTCGCCTCAAGCGTCAGAGACGAAGACACGTGTATACAGTTTACCGCTATGAAAATGATTTAACGTTAATTTTTTCGCGTAACGTGGCAAAGTGATAATTTATTTTTACATTATTTTCTGCCATCCTAAATAAAATTTTAATTAACTTGCTGCACTTCGTCAGACATTTTCAATATTTCGTTCAAACCAAGCTTAAACACAGTTTGTGCAGCGGATGCGGTGCATAAGGAAGGCGCAAAACTTTTTCAGTATTGTATTAATAAATACATTCTTAGTACGACATTTATCTACATGATAAATATGTAATTGTTAAACTTTTTGGAAACCCGCGTGGTAAAAAACAGTCTGGCCGCATCCAGATTGTTTTTATCCAGATCTATTGCCAGACTGTATCCAGACTGTATCCAGACTGCATCCAGACTATATCCAGATTTTTTGTAGTGTGGATGTAGTCTGGATCAGGGAATAGGCTAGACTTTATCCAGACTGTATCTAGTCACTTTTCGGTCTGGATATTATTTGACATCGATCTGAATATAGTCTGGCATAAGTCCTGACCCAGTCTACATCTAAGACTATAAACAATCTGGATGTAGTCTGGATGCAGTCTGGATATAGTTTGGATATAATCTGGCAGTCAGATTGTATCCAGACCGAATCCAGATTAATTGTTTACACCAGGGAAGTATATCGTCGAGATGCTTGCAGTGTATTATCAGACAGAAAAAATGCCACAATGTTTTACATTTTTCGATTTTACTTTTTAATTTTTTCGAATGTCGTTTAGTGATTATAGATAATATTAGATATTTTGCGAAAACAATTATGTGTTTAGGAGAGCCCACGCGGACGAAAATATATTCCTAAAATATATGTCAAAATATATCAAATATATTTCGAAAAACATTGTATAATTCGTATATATTTTATATATTTATTGCATATAAGCAATGAAATATATATACAAATATATATACATTTATATATTATATGTAATGAAAATGCATGTTATATGTTTTAAATATACTGAACCTATATTTTTTGCGGCAAAAAGTTATATATTTACGCATATATTAAAAAAATTTTTTTTCGACCGTGTGGGAGTACCCTAGCAGAAATTCATTCTGGGAGGCAGCGGGGCCGCGGCCAGGTCATTTCGGGCCCCATCGTGGAAGCCGGATCGGGGCCAGATCGATCATGTAACGCATCTTTCGGCCGGGCCTCGAATTCGGGCCAAGGAATGGAAACCCGACCGTGCCCCGGAGTGGAAAGCTTACTGGGCCCCGGCCAGTGCTCCATTCCAGGGCCCGACGGAGTTTCTACATTAGAGCCCGATTACAAGCTACGTTCTGGCGTGGCTACGTAGTCGGGGCCTGATTGGGTTTCCATTCCTGGCCTCAGACGCATTTCCCGGTAAGGTCCAGATTTCTGGCCCCTTTCAGAACATGCGTTATATAATCGATGTGGCCCTTATCCGGCTTCCGCGTCGCGGCCCGAGATTGCCCAAAAATTTGTTTGGGTTTATATTCCGGGGCACGGTCGGGTTTTCATTCCGGCGCCCGAATTCGGGACCCGGCCGAAACGTGCGTTACATGATCCCTGGCCCGGCCTCCGCGATGGCGCCCGAAATAGCCTGGCCGTGGCGTGGTCGCAGCGCAGATTGGCTTCCACTTGAAGTCCCCTCTCGTGCCACTGTGTCTAGATGGTGTCCTATGAAGTCCCCCTCTCCTAATTGCAGCCCCCTCTTATGTCACTGTATACATACGGTGTCCTATGAAGTCCCTTTTACTACCTGCAGTCCCCTCTCCTGCTACTGTGTTCCGCGACAGCGCCCGAATCGGGCACTGTCGCGGAAACTTGGTAGGGGCCCGGCCGGGCTTCCACGCTCGTGCCCGTTTTGGGCGCTGTCGCGGAAGCCCGGATCGGATTCCTTATGCGCAATATTTTCCCGCAAGCGCCCAATTTCTTCGGCAACTAGTATATAAGAACCGGGACTCATTAATCATTGGGATTCCACGCAGGTGCCCTTGGGCAGCGTCTGTGTTGCCCGGTCGGGTTTCCGCACTCAAGCCCCGTTTGGGGCTTTGTCGCGGAATCCCGACCGGGGCCCGGTCGGGTTTCCACGCTCACGCCCGATTCGGGCGCTGCACAGTGGTCCCGAAAACCTGGCCAAAATATGAAGGCTTTTATGATTGTCATTAACATATGAATATATGGGTCTGCGAATTCGCTGATTAAGAATCTGATATCAATTATTCGAAAAACATAATGGCGGATCCAATACGGCGGACAAAATTGGTGAAAATATTATGTTTTAGGTTACTGCCTAGATGTATAATGTACATATATTAGACGGACATTTATATATTAAATAGATATATACGTATAATATACATATATTATACATATATTAGATGTATATGCAATATATGTTATATCAGAGTAGAGGTTACTAGAAGGAAGCACCACGGTCGAGAAAAATAAAAATGATTAAGAATCAGTTCAGATGCATTTTAATAAAAAAAACAACAAACTAACAAACGTTATTATTCGGATGCATCAGAATCAGATGATTCGTCAGTGATATCATTCATCTTGTTTGAACAGAAATGTTTCCTTGCTTTAAAAAAGCTATAAGTGGAGAAGAGGCAAATATATATAGTCAGCTAAGAAACATAGTCTCGAGTTTCGGACACTCAAATATTCTAAAAAATTACGTCACAAACTTACGATCTCATAAGACATTTTTTATTTTTACTTTTAATCTTAACTTGTCAAAAAAATCAAAATATCTGGTAGATTCGTACTAAACGAACTTGAAATATTGCTTTCCATCATGATGAATACCTAAAGCAATAGATAATGCACTGATAATGAAATGGTCAAGCGAGAATTTGTCTAGTTTACATAAGTTTTACCGGAAGGTCTTTTCAGTAATATCGCGCTTGGCTAAGCGCACCGGCGAAATAAGTGAAAATTATTCTGTCTGTTGATCAACATAACGTGCGGAAGGGTCACATGTATCTATTTTTACAGCTTTTCTCTATTTTGAGTGAAATTTTTTTTCGATTTTTGGCCAGGTTTTTGAGAATTGGGATCACTGTGCTCTGTCGCGGAAACCCGGCCGGGGCCCGGTCGGGCTTCCACGCTCGTGCCCTATCTGGAGCCTCCACCCGAGCCCCCGATGTGGCACAAGCTGGGCGCCCCCCAAATCGGGCTGCCCTTCGGGGCCCCGGCAATTTACAGGGGCTGCCCGGACTAATTTTTACAAGGGTAAATCTCAATTTGTTTGAACAATATTGTCTTAATGATTTCGTTATTTAGATATTTGTAGTGTTCTTCAGCATTTATGTTGATTCAAATTTGTTTTCCTGCAGCACGCCAAATGTTAATGTTCATGCGCTGGATGGAAGATGGTGTGCTAGGTAATGAGCGGGGCGTAGTTGAGGGTATCATTAATCACGCGGAATGCGGATCAAGAATACACTACGGACGAGTTTTCCTTTATTTGAAACTGCAGTATCAAAATTTAAATTTCAAATTTTTAATGTACTTAAATAAGGAATGTTGATTTTTTGTTTTTTTACATACTATTACTTATTTACATTTTAACAATGTCTAAACCCTTTTTTCGAAAAATATAAGAAATTCAAAATGTCAATCACTTGATGGGTTCTTTCGAGCGCTGAACGTTAAATCTTGAACCATTTAGAATTGTTTTAAATTGCAAAATTACTAATCTCTCTCTATATAAAAAGCATTTCCTCATTCGAAAAATCGCTAGACGCCTGTAGATATTTACACTGTAAAAAATCCAGAGTAAAATTTAACACGGAATTGTGTCTATATATTTTCGTCAATTTTCGTGTTAAAATTTGGTGTAACTATAGTGTCCGGTGTAAATTTTCAGTGTACAAATGAAATCTAATATAAATACACCAATCGGTGTAAGTTTTTACCACATAAATTTGGACATTTTAACCACTAAACACGATTACCGACATTAACTTTTCTCAAGACACACACATCCATCGCTGTTATTATGCACTGAAAAAAATCCGTGTAAAATTACACTCGTAGTGTAATTTTACACTATTAAAATTACACTCGTAGTGTAATTTTACACTACATGTGTAATTATATTACACTACCAGCCGTTGTAAAATTACACAAGTTGCGTAAATTTACACACTGGACCTACCTAACCAAACTTTTTGAACATCACCAATGTGACAAATTACAACCCCACAGAATTTTCTCAGACTTTGCAAGACATTTACCGGTCGGCCGGACCGACTGGTAGCAACACTGCGACATAACCTCCTAAATATCTGCAAACTTGCACCAAAATCTGTGAAATTACACCAACATGTGTACAATTACATCATTAGCGGTGTGATTTTGCACCATTAGTGGAGTAAAAGTTGTGTATTTTTACACGGTTTTTTCTCAGTGTACGGTTATTTTGATAAAATAATTATCATTCATTTTTGTTCTTTATTTATAGTTTGTACCTTATAATCTATTTTGCAAATATCAATATATTAGTAATATATTGATAATATATTGATAATGTGGGTCAAATGTCTAGGACCACATCTGATTCATGTGTGCACCCATATGTGATCCCCCAAGTAGAAAAATACAAATGGCGCAATACTGGCACAATCATAGTACCAGCGTTAACAATACTGGTAACCCATAGTGGGATATTTGTGAACGAGTAAAGGTGAAATACTGTCCCAGTACTCCCGCATAAAAAAAGGAATCTGGCTACAGTCTGGCTACATTCTGGCTCTTGCCTGTTACCTTTGTAACATTCAGCTTTTAGAATTTAAATGTTATTTTGCCTTCGAATCAGTAAAACAATTGAAAATGCTGCGGAGCCGCGCGGCGCCGCACAACTTTATTCAATATTTATACTGTGAGTCAATCTATTAAATTAAAACGTTTTCACATCGGTCGCAATTTTGAATCCAATATAGTCGCAAATGTATTTTTCAATCAATTAGGATTAGAATCATTCTCCAAATAACGATTTTATAATAAACAATTTTTTTTATCAAAAATCATGAATAAACAGCGACTTTATACGAATTTTGGTCGCCATTTTGAATCCGCCATATTTGAAAATGTAGTTTTGGTAAATTAAGGTAAGAATCATTCTCCTAGTAACACTTTTTTGTCATAAAAAGTAGTTCTTTTTATCAAAAATCGTTAAAAAACAGCATTTTTACGAGTTTTGGCCGCCATTGTGAATCCGCCATATTGGAAATTTTGTTTTTCTTTGAACATAAACTACAATAACAATTTCCACTACGTTCAAATAATAAAAATTGTTTTTTACAGAAGAAAATACATAATTATTACCAAAAAAAAATAGAAATTTTGATAATTTTTGTCTTTAAGGCGCCATCTTGCAACAAAAATGATATTTTCAAGTCATTAAACAAATATAGTCTTAAAGTATAAACAGTTTGTGCACTTTTGTGCACAAAATCAATTAGATTTTCTCATTATTTCGATATGAAAAAAAAGTTTAAAAACAATTAATTATCAATTTTTTCGTGTTTTTTAATATAAATGCCGCCATATTTAATTTTCAAGAACAGAACGACCAACTTTGACTTCGGAATCTGATAGAGGACGCTTTTTCCAATATGAATACATGCATAGCTTATAAATATTTGTTGCTTTGATAACGAGCTCAAAGCTCAAAGTTGAAGCAAAAAAAATACATAATTCCAGATGTTAAAAGTTGTAACTTAGTAATACTGAATCTGCAAAGTTTGGACCTCGAAATGCTTACTTGCCAAATTTCGCACATCGGAAATTGTACGCTTTCGGCGTTAATGGGTTAATATTGTTTTTTTTTAAACACGGGAACAGCGACTTTTATGGTGATTCAGCGTTCAATGAAATAACAAATATCCAGATTGTGGATGTTTTAAATTAACGTTATTTTCACAAACATTGATTCAACTGTTATAAAACAGATTTCCGAAGATTCATTCGACGGTATCTGTTCAACGATGAATAAATGATCATTCATCGTTCAGCAATGGTGAACTTAACGTTGATATTATGTTTAATGACAGTTGAATCAAATTTGAAAAGATAGATTCAAAGTTGAATGATCGTTTTCTGAAAAGATGAAAGATTGTTGAATTAACGTTGATCAAAGATTGGCATAATGAGTGAAGTGATTAAAAAAACAAACTTCAAATAAAACATTCACTAACAGTTACGCACGGAGCTACTACGACTGACATTTGATTGAACTGAAGTGTGATGTTTAAAGTGAAGACTTGAATGTGAAAGTTGCAGATTGAAGCTTCGATATCCGATGTGCGAAGTTTGGCAAGTAAGCATTTCGAGGTCGAAACTTTGCAGATTCAGTATTACTAAGTTACAACTTTTAACATCTGGAATTTTGTACTTTTTAGTATATAAAGATTTGAAATCGGAAAACTTGATGTCTTGAAATTCAGAAGTGCAAAACCCCGAAACCATGAGGTTCGCTGTTTTGGAGTGCGATTTTACGACGTACAATTTCTGAATTTAATATCGAATCATTAGATATTTAATAAAGCTATTTTGACATATTTCTAATAATGTCAGAAAGAAGTTAACTCAAAAGGTTTTGATCAGGCAAAAAAAATGTTACTTCCGAATTTCACCTGAGTTTTGGTTGTATAACACTGGGTTATGTTGAGTTGTCGCACTCAGAACACGCTAGTTTCTGTTTTGGTTCATCGTCAAGCCTCAAGAGGTTAGCCGTACACGAATTCACTAGGGTACAACTATGGCGTAGCATTCCTATCTAATTCCACAATGCTACGGCTGTGATCCATTCGAGCTCTCTTGGGGCTTTAATGAGCAGTATGATTTCGATCTGCCGGCCAATAAAATTATTTTCAATTTAAACCGATATTATACCGAAATCAATATGTAGTTCAAACCGGAGAACGTTTGTTTACTATTATCGTAGGAAAATGGATTAAACTAATAATGCTCTAAATTTTGCGTATATATATGAAATATTTGTGATTTAGATTGAACCCCTCTGAAAAATTAAGAAGTCCTCGGTGGTATTAATCGGTGATTTAAAATTTCTTTCGTCGTACCCTTTCATTTCCAGATGTTCATTGTGCAAAATTGAGAAAAGAAACATTGTAAAACTGAGGTTGTATTGCTTTAATTTTGTAAATCACTGTGACAGTGGTGCCAAGGAGAAGGACTGTTCAAATTAGACAAAGCTTGTCGAATTCAACTGGTAGAAGTTACTGTAGGTAGTAGAGTTGGGAACCAAGACGGATAGCACGATTGTCTAGCATGAGACAATGTGATTGTAATCTATTAATTGAAAAGGATAGCGTTTAAGAAATTATCTGGTATCAGAGGAACGACAAAGAGTTTTCTTAACACAAAGCAGTTCTTTGGAATGTTCGCCCAAATGAAAATGTAATCACTATTTGTTTAGCGTACTAACAATTTTTATCGGCATAGTTAACAAATGTTTAATACTTACATTATTTATGTTCCTTGTATTATTCTTATCGCACTGAATAATAGTACATGCGATAAATAAAGTGTACGAAGAATTTCTTTAGTTAAAAATTGAGAGTGAAGGGGACATTCCAGTGAAATCGCTAGAAGCTGTAAATATGTATAGAATTGGCTGATTCTTTCAGATTTTACTCCTTTTGGGTTGTAGGTATCAAATGTCAGAACAAATATGAAGTAAACTTTTTGATTACTAAACTTTTGCACAAATGATTAATAAATATTTTGTTTTCTGAACTTTATTTAAATAATATAAAATATACGTATATTATAATTTTTGTAAAAATTGTAAACAAATTGTAATAATATAATTTAAGTGGACAGTATATTACGAAATTCAAGTACCACATAGTAAGGATGGGCGATGTTGACCGATGCATCGAAGGTTCGATTTTTTTCACTCGATACATCGATGTTTTTAATCGAAATGTTTTTTTAACCGATGAAATGAAAAACCGAAAACCTAAACAGAACAATTTGTGTAAAGGCTGCAAAAGTCCCTAACGGAACATCTTCCGATCTCTGAGTTTTCTCCGGAGAATTTACGATGTTAGGTCCGCGAATTTACGAAGAATATACGGAGAATGGAGAATAACCCCGCATATTCTCCGGAGAAACCTCGGAGATCGGAAGATGTTCCGTTAAGGATCTGATAATTAGTGAGAAACTTGCAATAGTACATTGTGCACCTAGGGAGGAAAATAGGCATTTTCCTACAGAAGCCTACTTTTCTCCCGTGTTGCACACGATACTTTTTGTGACAAGTGCGACAGGACATGTGCGCTAGTCAGATGCGCAACGCGGACCATGGAGAGACGCTCTCGGGAGAAAATCGAAAAGAAAAAAACGTCCCGATATAGACAGTCTGTACTCCGCGCAAGGCGGCACACGACTGGACCCCACCGGTCTGTACTCCACGCGAGGCGGGACACGACTGGCAGTGGAGCGCCGTACGCGCTCGCTTATATAGTCTCGGGCGCACCGGCGCCGCGCATCCCCATCGCGCACGGCGCTGGTGCGCCCGAGACTATATAAGCGAGCGCACGCAGGAGTTCAGTGCCAGTCGTGTGCCGCCTCGCGCGGAGTACAGACGAGCCGAGTTATCGTCAGGTCCCAATATGCGGACCGGCCTTAACCGACCTGCCGCCTCGCACGTAGTACGCTCGAGAGTATTTAAGCGAGCGCACGCAGCAGTTCAGTGCCAGTCGTGTGCCGCCTTGCGCGGAGTACAGACGAGCCGAGTTATCGTCAGGTCCCAATATGCGGACCGGCCTTAACCTACCTGCCGCCTCGCACGTAGTACGCTCGAGAGTTTTTAAGCGAGCGCACGCAGGAGTTCACTGCCAGTCGTGTGCCACCTCGCGCGGAGTACAGACTATCTACACTGAAACATTTCAGTGTAGATATTCTGTACTCCGCATGGTCCGTGCCATCAATGTTCATCAAGGTTCAATTCCGCATTTCCCTAGGGCGGAAAACACAATTTCCCACCCTAGGAAAAAGTATGGAAAGTGACCCATTTCCCCCCGGATGGTCGGAAATAGGTCACTTCTCTCCCGGTTTTCAGGGCGGAAAAGGCCACTTCCCATCGCACGTGTCACAAAAACGTCTTTACATGCTGGTGTAAGAAAATAAAAATGTCTGTCATCTCTTGTTGCAAAATATATTACTATTTCAAATGGAATTGGTTAACAATTTAATTTATCAAACAAATAAATTACTTGATTTAGCTCATTGCTTTGCAATCATAAATGAAAGTTATTATAAATTAAGATACATTACATTATAAATTAAGATACATCATCACTTACGATAGAGAGACATTCCGAAAAATCTCATAAAGTGGCGTGAGCGTTGTCCTAGCCAAATTCAGCATTTTCTGCTCCATGTTATGTCTTTCTACGAGATACGGTGTCCTGAGGTGGTTATGTCCATGATTTTCAACTTCTGGGACGATTTTTCCTCCATCTCTGTTCCGCCTCAGAATTGTCAACAGAACTCAGTGATTCGTTTCGAACAACGGAAACGATTTTCGTTGCGAGGGTCCTGCACATAGGTGTAATCATCGTACACGTAGACCATGCCGTAGCCTGTTCTCAGGGCGACAAGTGCTGTCATATTGAAGAACCCAGAGTATAAAACATACAACACATAATTAACAAGAATACAGAGAAAGTACAGTGGTTAATACTCTTGACACTTTCCACTCAAGCGCGAAAAGTGGTCTTTTCTGCACTAATGCAAAAAAGTCTCGCATATTAATCAAACGATAGTTCCCACCCATCACTGCTTTGAAAAGTAAACACTGTAAATGCAAAGCGACACCTCCGAACCAGTCTGTCATATCTGTATGGCTCATAATATCAAACTTCACGAGAAATTTTTAAAACATCTTAAAGAATAGACTCATAGTATTCATAGAGAAATTCGGTAACTTGAATGATAAGCAATTTGGCTTTCGTGAAAATAAATGTACGGAATTAGCTATTTTGCAAATGACAAATATTAATACAAAAAATATTGAAGATAATAAACTGTGTACAATTAAAACCAGTATTGAAAAAAAAACAACTGATGATGATCTATTTTGCACTTTTTTGGTCAATAGCAGTGTATGGCATAACGGCCTGGGGGGGGGCTTGCATTAGTATATTAAATTTGATATATTATTTACAAAAGTGATTAACTAAATTAATCTTCCATAAACAAACATTATACATTTCAGAAGAATTGTTTACAGAAATAGGTGTAATTAGCATTGGGAAATATTTTGACGGAAAAGGCATTAAAGAAAAATTTTGCGAATCTGAGATATTTATATAAACCAGAAAATCAGTTTTTATAAAACCTCAGCAGGGTGGGTAATTGAAAATCCTTTGTAGCTTCATGTATACACCCGTATAATAACAGTATAAATAATAATAATAATAACTTCATAATATAAATTAATTTAATATTTGCGCAACACTTAATTTTATGCATTAAAATCTTCAAGCCAAGATTACATCAATTGAACGTTTATATAATACTTATATTATCGTTTATATAAGTATTATATAAACGATAATAGATTCAGAAATATTTAAAATACCTGTAACTAATAAAACAAATTGCAATTAAGAAATATTCGAATAATCCAATTGTTTAACAACTTCACTTAAGGTTAGAACATTTAATGTCGATAATAGGTTGATTTCTTTTCTTTTTTGAGGTTAAGCTATTTCGTTTATTTATATAATTATTATAAAGTTACATTTTAGACAAACACAGATTTAATAAATATCTATACGCTAAATTGACTAACCACAATTAAAAATATTAAAAAAAGGATTAATTGAAAATTTTTATTACAAAATAATTGTTTACTTTCACATAATAAATTATACTCGAAAGAAAGTAGGAAAAATATCTTCATTTTCACACATGATTTTAAAACCACAATTAATATTAACAAATAATATGATTAATTATATTAATTAGTGATTATTAATATAAATTACTACTGATTATGAACTTTGGGCAACCCACAATGTACTCACACTTCGTTTCCTGATAAATTGTAAGACAGAAAGCCACCTCCAACGTCGCGAGATTCTGCCTGTTTGCGTGTAGGTCACCGAATGATGGCAAACAACTGAAAATGAAAACTCCGTGCCTAACATTTACCGATTCTGGAAACTACTTACATATATATAGATATATTCATTAAACATAACTGCGTTATTTATTTCTAATACCTCGAAATAATATTACGAAATAACTAATTATTATTTGTTTATTATTTAATAGATCATTTGTTTACATTATTTATAATATTTATAAACACTCATGCATATTGTTATGGCAACATGACTTTTAATGTGTATATATTGTTATGTGCCGACAAATCGGTCATAACGATTGGCGGAATTTATAACTGATGACTAAATTTCATTCCATGCCGAAATGTACACGTGCAAAGGTCATGCCCTAGAGGGCAAACACGCGCCTATGAAACTCGAGAGTCCTTTATCTCGGCTTATGAAATTGTTTATAAAATAATCTCCGCCATGAAAATGTGTCATCGGTCCGCCTGGACAAAGGGACTCGATCGCCGCAATCGGGGCTTGTCGCTAAGCCATCCCCGCTTAGGGCCCGATTCGCGACCTCATAAATATATCGCCCCTGAAGGCGCGAGGAGCCACTTTTAGTCCGACCATTGTAATTAGTAAGACATTATTAGAAGCAGTGAACCACCCCTTATGTAAAGAGCTCGTATGGCCAATATATGGTCTGAGTAACAGGTAGAAAAGTTTTATTCGTAATTAACCCTCCCATATCCCGACACCGTTGCCAATTCAACTGCATAGACACCGCCAGCAGAGACTACGCAACAAATGTCACTAGAAATCACAGTAAAAAACTAAATCACAAATAACATATATGGGGGAGTTAAGTTTAGTAATTTCGTTAGGTTTGTTACTTTCGTTAGTTTTGTTGGTCTCGTTAATTTCGTTAGTTTTGTTGGTTTCGTTAGTTTCGTTAGTTTTATTGGTTTCGTTAGTTTGGTTAGTAGGGTGATTAAAAAATGGGCAATGTTTGAATTTTCCGCGGGACACCCGCAAATCTGATCAATTTGGAAGCTTTTCATCTTGGTTAGAACAAAATCGGATGATATTTAGAGGTCGCTACCGACAGTTATAAAAATTGAATTTCGGGGATTGCCGAAAATTAGCGAATTAAGAAATGTTCATAACTCGACTAATTCTAAATAAAAAGTTATCAATGTTTCACTGAAAAGCAGCTAACATTTCATGCTTTAAGAGGGTGTATGGTGAAATTTGCCCGATTTACATTTGTAAGCGAAAATTGTAACTTCTAGCATAATATGGATTGATGTCCTGTAATTGGCAATGTGATAACAGCGATGGCAAGCGTTATCACATTGCCATCGCTGCTATGTGATAACGCTTCACCATTAGGCTCAGAATAAGACACTATAGAAGCCGTTGCCCGATTGTATGTAAAGAATCGGTTTATGGGAATTTTTATAAAAATATTGTTGCGATTGAGGGCAGATCGAGACCCGGAAAGGGCCAACACGAGTAAAACGCCGAAGTCTCATTACTATCCGTTTATTGAGGCGGTAACTTAACACGGAGTAATTGTGTCCGTTGTGACAAAGAACTTTCGGGAATAAACGGGAACTATGGAAACGGTAACTATGGAAAACATTGGAGGGCTGTCTCGGTTTTAAAATGATTCTCCAACACGCCCCGTCGAAACATGCCCGGTGATCAGAACTACTCTACTCGCGAAACACTCATGCTGCGCAGGCAGGTCCAATGCTTCTCCCGTGGAAGAACCTTAGTCAGGACGTCCGCTGGCATCGAGTCGGTGGACTTGTAGGAATGATTTCGCTGGCGTTGATCACCTCTCGGACGAAGTGGTGCCGGATGTCTATATGTTTGCTCCGGCCATGGAAGACCGGATTAGCGGCTAGCTTCTGAGCCCCTAAGTTGTCGTCTAATAGCTCTATGGGTCGAGATGAGTCGACACCCAATCCCCTCAGGAATCGCTGCAGAAAAACAGCCTCCTTCGCCGCATCGCTCAGCGCCATGTACTCGGCCTCGGTGGAGCTCAAAGCGACGGCCTCTGCTCCTTGGAGTCCCAGGTGACGGGTCCGTTGTTCATGATGAACACGTATCCAATATAGGACCTCCGGTCGTCGACGTCTCCGTCCCAATCACCGTCCGTGAAACCTTGGACTTGGTCGGTGCTGGATCTGAAACAAATACCCAAATCCATGGTCTCCTGAAGGTATCGTAGGACCCGTTTGGCTGCAGATCAGTAGGCCGCCCCGAAGCAGTCGTTGAAACGGCTCAGTATACTAGTCGCGATATGTGTGTCCGAGTGGCCACGGATAGGTACATCAGTGACCTATGAGCTCTCGGTAGGCTTCGGTCCCTTCGAGTCCTCCCATGGGTCGGCCTTGGACAACTTCGAGATCGGATCCAGCGGAGTGACGACTGGCTTGCTGTTGTCTATCGAGAATCTGCGAAGTACCTCCTCGATGTACTTGCGCTGACTCATCTTCACACAGCCCGGAGTCATTAAGAAGTCGATCCCCAAGCAATGCCTCAGCTCCCCGATGTCTTTCAACTCGAACGAGTTGGGCTCCGAGTAGTTCGATTTCTTCCTGAGTTTCCGATGTTGTGATGATGTTATCCGCGTAGATAATTATGATCAGTAACTTCTTCCCAATGCCCCTCAGGTAGACACAGGGGTTGGGATTGGACGGTTTATCCCCGAAGGCCTGAAGTTCCTCGGACAACCGTTTTTGCCAGGCTCTACCTGATTGACGAAGTCCATAAATGGCTTTCTTCATGGAACACACCTTGTCCCATTTGGAAAGGGTCTTCAGCGCCTTACTAGCCTCCTTTACGTCTTGCGAAGTGACCGGTCCCTATTTCACCATGAACTCGAGCACCCCCTTGAGGTGCGCCGGAACCTCCATCAGAATCTGCTCCTCGAGGACGCCGTTGAGGTACGCGGTGGTAACGTCAAATTGTCGCATCTTCATGCCCCGTTGGGCCGCGAGTGCTGCAACTAGCCGGATGGAACTCAGCCTGGCAACTGGCGAGTAAGTTTCGTCACAATCCATGCCCGGCCGCTGCGAAAACCCTCTCGCTACGACGCGGGCCTTGCGAATCTCGGCTCCGCTCTTTACGTGGAACTTGCATCGGAGGACAAAGCGACTGCTGATCACGTGTTGATCCGCAGGTCTGTCAACAAGGTCCCATGTTCGGTTGAGCATGATCGATTTGACCTCCGAAGCCATGGACTTCATCCAGTCTCCCACTTCAGAACCCGACATCACCTGAGTAATAGGAATCTTGGCCAGAAAAACGATTCCGGCCAGATGTCGGTCTACTGGCACAGTTCGGACTTTCTTTCGTAGTGTGCCAGGGAGTCCTGTCCGGATGACCCTCGGCAGGTCTGAATCTCGTTTGACCTCTGGCGCCGCAGGAACAACTGGCTCGTCATCCTCGTCGCTGATTCCTTCATTCTCCTCCACGTCGGCTATGCTCTCGAAGTCGCTGTGGTTGTCATCGTCCATCGTCCCGGGTCAATCAGCGGTATCAGGACAGCGTCAGATTCGAGTTGGGCATCTTCAGGTGTAGAACCAATCCCCTGGATGTCCTCCGGTGTGAAGAACTTCTCGAAGTTGCTCGATCTAGGCTGCTCGCTGCCCTTCAGGAACTTCACGTCCCGGGTGACCTTGATCTTGCGTTCTCTCGTGAGCCAGATCCTGTAGCCTTTGGATTGGCCGTCATATCCCAGGAACCTGCCCTTGACCGCTCGAGCCTCGAACTTCCTCTTGCAGGGTGTGGTGTCCAGGACGTAAACGTCTGCTCCGAATCGGTGAAAATCGGCGACGTCTGGCGGTTTACCGAACCAGGTATCGTACGGCGCCTTTCCGCCGAGTTTCCGCGACGGGCACCGATTGCGAATGAAATTCGCGGTCCAGACAGCCTCAGCCCAAAATGACGGTGGGAGACCCGACTCGAACAGGAAGCAACGAGCTGTCTCGACTAGTGTGCGGTTCTTTCTCTCCGCTATCCCGTTCTGCTGAGGGCTGTACGGAGTGGACAGGCGGCGAGTCATCCCCTGTTGCCTCAAGCTCGGTTAACGATAACGGTATTCTGGCCTTATCAGACTGTAGGCACTTCGGGCATTTCCCGATTCCCGTGTCTCTACCAGCGACCTGAAAAGCTCAAACTCTTTCAGAACCTCATTTTTGTGGCCGAAGAACCTCACCTCGCAGTATCTTGACGAGTCGTCGATGAACGTCGCCAAGTAGTTCACTGTCTCCCTGAGTGACTTCTGAAAAGGTGGTCTGGACATTACCCCGGAAAGCAAACCTCGCAGTCGAAATCATCGTTCCTCATCCCATTCTTCACGGCGGCTCGGATGTACTGCACATTCAGGTGGCCGAGCTTCTCGTGTCAGGTCTTCAGCGAGTTGTCGGCCACCTTCGGACCCTGCAGAGCCGCAGCGTTGCAGCCCTTCTCCTCGCTCCCTCCCTGCACGTAGTAGAATCTGTTGATCCTCTTCGCCATCATCTGCACGGTTCCCTTCTGGTCCAGCACACGCGCCGCGATCTTCTCGAAGATCACCGTCACTCCATGGTTCTGCCAACTGAAATCAGGTTTATTCGCAGGTCGGGTACGAAGAGTGTGTTCTTCAGTTTGATCCTCTTCGCGCAGTCGCCGACGGCCGTCTTCAAAAGCGCGATGCCCCTGGCTTCGATTTTGAGTTGTTAGCCAGGTTCATTTCGCCTGGGTTCTGGGTGTCGACGCTCACAAAATCGGCCAGGTCCCGGTTCAGGTGCAACGTGCACCCGCTATCCAAGCAATATTGGCCGGAGGCAACAGGGTTTGCCTGAAACGCCTTCTCGGTGGCGAGAAAACCTATATCGTCGGTGGCATTTCTCGATTGCTCGAGCGGTTTGTCAGCTCGCCTCAACCTGCACTGCGAGGCCTTGTGGCCGCGTTTGTTACAATTGTAACACCTCAATTTGCTCGAGTTTTTTGAGACCTCATCGCCACCGGAATTCTTTTTCTTGGGAGGACCCTTCTTTTAGTGCAACTTGTTTTCATACATTGCGTCCGGCGTGGCGCCGCGGCGTGTGTTGCTTTCTTCGATTACCTTGATCCTCATGGTGTCGGGGGAAGGCAGGTAGCACAACAGCATAATTGACTGAAGGACATCATCGAGGGGGACTTCCATGTCAGCCAACTTGTCAACCGCATCGAAAAAGTTCTGAACGTGCTCCCGGATATCGTCGCTCTCCGACATCCGATGCAGCCCCAGTTGTTTGAGAAGCGTGGCTTTTCGCGCGGGACATTTGGACTGGTAAATCCCCTCTAATTTCAGCCAGATCTCCCGAGAAGTGGAACAACCCTTTACCTGCTTGAGTTCCGACGGTCGACAAAATAATGTCCGACTTCGCCCTGTTTTCGCCCTGCATCCATGCCCGAATGGCTGCTTCGTTGTCTTTGATTGGATCCGGTTTCGCCAACGTGCCGTTGACGTAGTTCCCGCATCCTTCTTGATGAGGATCGCCTCCATCTGCATCTTCCACGTGTCATAATTATCTTTGCCGAGCAGATCGACCCGTGCGTTGGCTGCCGCGTTCATTTTGGCGATTCAACCTTATTTCCCGATGGCCAAATCTTCGAGGGGCGACGAATTTCGCCCGAGGACTCCTGCCGATCGCGTGAGAAAGGTAACGATATCTACAGCAGATGCCATACTCTTGCCATACTGTTGCCAATTTTTTTTCCTTCTAAAAGGAACGTCGTCTTACCGGCCCTATAAGCCTTATCCATACCGTCAGAAGCACTCTAAAAAGTTGCCGCCGTGGCAGAAATGGTAACTTTTGGAGTGTGATGCAATATAAACTATTATTATAATGACACAAATAAACAATAAACTGTATTGAAACAAGTAAAAATAAGACATTTTGTATAATTTCATTGTAAACCGCACAATTAAGAGGGTATTATAGTTTCTCTACATTTTCAACCGGCCGGAAACTTTTCTCAGCACTGGATTATTTTCAACACATGCAATGCTGATATCTATGAAATATAATGAATTCTCTGGAGTTTGAACCACTTTCAAACAAAAATCTTGAAAATTAACAAAATTGCAGCCGTTTGAATAAACGGTCTATATTTTCTACGTGATGCATTTTTTTCAAACGGCCGCAATTTTGTTAATTTTCAAGCTTTTTGTTTGAAAGTGGTTCAAACTCCAGAGAATATATTATATTTCATAAATATCAGCATTGCATGTGTTGAAAATTATCCAGTGGTGAGAAAAGTTTCCGGCCAGTTGCTAATGCACGTACCCAGCAAGAAAAAAACAAATGTCCCAGCAATGTCCCAGTACTGTTCAACTCTGGTAGAGCTGTACTCTGGTATGACGTTATCACTCCAGTACTGTGCCAGAGTCGATTCATTATGTCCCAGAGTTGGCGTCAGTACTGAGATTTCCACATGGGTATTTATTCGAG
>JABFPB010002888.1:0-18655 GCA_022817645.1 Ceratoteleas bidentatus | reverse complement strand
CCAAAAAAATTCTTGAAAAACAGTATGAAATTGCCTTTCTAAACGGTAAAACCCCTTTAAGGGGACACAACTTGAGAATTTGCAAAAAATCGAATTTTTTTTGCATTTTCGGAGTCGTTATACTGTCTAGAATGTTGTGTCAAAATGCCTAATCGATATACAAAGTCGTCACAAAGACGCAGCGAGAAATAGGGGACCTTGCCCGAGCAGGTATAAACGTCGCTGCGCCAGATTACGATACGCGATATTCCTTCTTTGTTTCGCCCGTAGTATTTATCTTTGATAAAGAGAAGTATTAGGAAACTTTCTTATGGTGCCGGAAGTTTATGGTGCCGGAATAGCAGAATGAATGTAGGTCGCTGTTAACCTTGCGTTAAACGCATTTATATAACTCAAATCTTTAAACGCGTTTTTCTCGAAACCACATTTTGTTAGCTTGCTAGACAGATATCTCTGTAACTATTCGATCAATTTTGCAGATTCTTTCGGTTTTCTATGTAAAAATGAATTATCTAAAAGGTAACGTACGATTTTTCGGATATTCCCACTTTTCGATTTTGTATGTGCATTTTAGTAGCGATTTTTTCAACGAAAAATTGACCCTCTTTTGGGAGCGCCGCCATTTTGGTAATTTTGCGTATTTCGAAAAAATATATACGCTACCTTTTAACTAATTAACGTAGATTCCGAAAAACTAATCCATTTGTTTCTCCGATGTTTCAGTACTGAACGCGTCCAATGCACCACCTGCAGCTGTCTACTGGCAGGGCTGACAATGGCAGGGAAACAAATTTTTTCTGCTGAAAATTTCAAAAACTAAAGATGAAATATTACTTTCTAACATGTGAAAACCTCAAAACGATTGTATTTATTCTAATGTCCATTTATTCTAAAAAAAATTATCAAAAAAACACCTTTTTATGAGCTCTCTCAAGTTGTGTCCCTCCTTAATGTACTTTCGTTGTAAAAAAGTATCTTTACAAAATCTCCAAAACAGCATTGTGGAAGTCAACTCAATTTAGGACAACCTTCATGATTATTCTTGACATTTATTTATTGTTCGTAAGGATCTTAAATAGTAACATTTTTAAGTAGTAAAACCAGGTTATACATATGCAAGTGGTAACTTCTTAACACACAGCACCTTTACCACTTAGTTTTCTCAGTGTACCATCAAAATACATATCAAAAATAACAGCGGATTTCATCCTTAATGAACAAAAACATTATTACATCAGAAACCTCCAACATGGGTTCGTATGTTAAAAGTAAATACCCGGGTGAAAATCTCCGGCTGATTCCGACAGAAAACCCGTATTTTCAACGCCCGTTTTCAGCCGATTTCGTCCGTAATCGTCCGGAAAAAGCCTTATTTTTCCGTAATCAACAGGAGATTTAAATAAGGGTAAATTACTTTTTATCCTTGAGAAATTACACTCCTCTACTTAATGGAAGTGTAAAACTTCCATTCATAGAGAGGGCCATTCATAGAGAAACTATAAAATACATTACAAAAATATATTACCCCCAACTAAATATATTCTGATCTCAAGAAATAACGGTCAGAATGGACAAGCTATAGTCCGCCTGGCATTATATCCCACGAGGTTGTTAACATCACACGCCAGTTGTCAATGTGCATTCGCAGTGTGTCCACTGCTTGTGAGGACAAGTGATTGCGTCGCGCCACGAGCCGATTGGCTGACCCGCAGTCGCCCTCGCCTGACCCCGTTGCAGATTGACCCACTGCTGATGGCGTTCACGCTGATATCAGTTACGGGATTACCTGCGCCGCCATAATTTGATGCCGCGCGCCTTTCGCCAATGAAACGCAACTTAATTCGCGCCGCTCTTTTGCCCATTTCGCGTTTCGATCTTTTGTTCCCGGTCGGTTCTCTACGCCTTGCGCCAAGTCGCGCGCATTTCCTTCGTTGCAAAAAGACATTTCAAAAGACGTGAAAAAAACTGACCCACTTGGTCGTCGTGCGGCAAAAATGTTATTCGCTCGGTGGAAATTGCCGTCGCGTTACAACAGTCACGCGATTTTGCCAATTTCGTTACAGTTTGCCTTTACTTTCCTCGGCGGCGACCACGACAAAAAAGCGCGCCCGACGCCCGCCGCGAATATTACTCTTAATTCGAGCAGGCGGCGACGAAAAAACCGACCGAACGGCCAACGATTCGGACGGCTTTCCACAGATCGGTTGGAGTATTCTGGATGCGTCCTAAGGTGATTTCCTCTTTAAGTCGAAATCGTGGGAATAGATGAATCTTTAAATTTGGGTTTTTTGCGAATATGTAATTCGCCAAATGTTCAAGCAACTGAATTAGATTTGATTATTATTATAAGAGGAAATACTCTTGGACCATATTCAAGTTGAAATCACTGATAATAAGAAGAATTCACTGATAATAAGAATATGTATCTTCTCATTACAAAGGGACTGTTTTTGACTAAAAACAGTCCGCTTATAATAAGAATATAATCCTCTTGGAATATTTTAATTTCATCAAATTAATAATTGTCATTTTTAAAAACATATCTTTTCATTTTAGACTAAATCGTTAGACAGTTTTGGATTTACAGTGACAAGAAACAGTTACACTGTTACTATGAAGTAATAATGCAACACTGTTGAATTGATCTGAGCATATTCTACATGGAAACCCTAAATATACGGTCCTTCATAAGGGAACTACATTAATAGTAATTGTACGTTGATAAATCGGGGTAGAACGGTTTAAGGCCGCGCTGTCGCTTTGACTCCAAGTACAATGAACTTGGGAAGAAACGCGGCTTTAGCTCGGCCTCCGTTCACATTAACCGAAACGCGCCCATCTTGGCATCGAACTTTACGGCTTTCGCTTCGCTTTCAAGTTTCGGCTGTTTACGTGTGCCCGCGATTTCGAGCACAAACCATCGCTCGCGAGGTATTGCACTTGCCGACGCATTCGCTACGAGAGCTTGCGAAACGCATTTACCACATCTCAATTGTTCAGTTTTTCATCCGCAAAATAATTATGGATGATGCAGAAACATACTCCTTTATTGTCTCAAAATTGCAGTAAAATTCAGTAATTATTTCCGTTTGCAAACTGAAATATGGTTCCATTAAAATATGTTTTAAACCTTTTTTGTCCACGTATTTTTACAGACGTAGTACAAAGAAAGAATGTCTAATTTCTGAATATAAACACGAATATAAAACGTGGGCGATATGATCAAACTGAAGCAAAATGGAAAAAATGCGCGCACGTACGAAGGAAACGTATTTGCATGCAGTGCGCATATCAATGCCAAAAGTAAGCAAAAATTGTGCAATATGTTCCGGCGCAGCGATACGCGTTAGAGGTGAACTTATCAAATCACCTATGCCGACGACAATAAAATGGCACGGAACAAAGGGAACCGATAAACCGACGGAAACTGTATCCCCAGTCCGTGAGCACCGTAACGCGAAACCCATAGAATTTATTGCACGGGCGCGCACCGTCGTTAGACTTAAATGCAATTTATGCGATTCTGTACAACGTTATCCGGAATGTCATCGATGTCATGACAAAGTGCAAATAAATATTGTTCGCCAAATTTGTCCGCGGGGGTCATTTTTCCTAGTTCCATTTTTCATTGTTCTTAAAAAATCCATTTAGTGTATGTCAGTTTACTGAATACAATTTGCAGATTTTTCTTGAAGGTGATTAGACTGAAATTGACCGTTGTTAGGCTGAAATGAAACAAATTACAATTAATAGATGCTTTCAATATTCCATATTTCTTTGAAAAAGCTTTCTTTTCGAGTTATAAAACCCATTCAAACGCTTCACTTGTTTAAATCACGTTATGGTTTACTTCTAATGTATGTCAGGACAAATGTCTCCGTTACAAATGCCTTGCGTTATGATATTGTCCTTGTGTTCATATATCCTTGTGTCTAAATGTCAACTCGGTATTATAGATGATTTTTTTCTGTATATTGTATATTGCGTGACGATTGTATAATTTCACGTCAATTGATACATTATCTGAGATAAATTTTGTAATTTGTTTTCATTTGTTGGGTTAATATGTCATTACAAAAGGCAAAGAAGAGCATCGATTTTTCAATTCGACAATAATACAGCTAATAAAAAACTTGGGCTGCTGCATTCAGTAAAAGTTTTCATAACGTTGTTTCGCTTTGTTTTAGA
Organism: Ceratoteleas bidentatus; assembly: GCA_022817645.1. Taxonomy (NCBI): domain Eukaryota; kingdom Metazoa; phylum Arthropoda; class Insecta; order Hymenoptera; family Scelionidae; genus Ceratoteleas; species Ceratoteleas bidentatus. The sequence continues at coordinate 14,467 of JABFPB010002888.1, read as the reverse complement.
AAAGTGGATTACTTTGTTCCAAAAGTATAAGACCATAAAAAGTACATATATTCTTCAGGAAATTATATACCACAGTGATTAATTAACAACTTTTTGAAACTGACAAGATGATGGTGTATAAGTATTATTTTTTGCCACATAACCCATATTAGCAAATTTATTAACAATTAGCCGCAGTTTGAGGCAACCATACTAGTATATTTAGACCTATTCTAATTATCCCAAACATAGTGTACGTATATGATCAACAATTAAATATATATTACATATTGTTCGTAAATCATTGCACATTGCTACCGTAATTTCAAACATATTAGTATACTTGATACATTGTATTTATTGGTAAACGTGTATTTCCTTGTTAAGTACGCTGAATATAAAATCGTAACCACCAGGTCATGAGATACTCAGTTAAACAATTCATTAGAAATCATTAGATACATATAAAAACAGTGTCACAACAGCGTAGAAACCGTTAGTCATTAATATGGAATTACGTTTTCAAAGTTGCCCTTAGTATCTAACGGAAACTTTTAAATTGTATATTTTAGTTGACTGTTTGACAGTCATCAAGAATGCCTAATAGCACACAGTAAAAATCAACGGAGATCAACGCTACGGAATAACAACGCTAACAGTAACAGAGAAAAAATCACACCGCGCGGTGTCATTCTATCTGTTACGCATTCGCAGGAAAAGTGTACAATAATTTGAATCTTCGGAAGATTACACAATTATAACTCTAATTTGGTTTGTAAATGCAGTTTTTGTCCAAACGGTGTCAAATATCCGGTAATTGTATGTAATAGTATTTTTTTAATAGGGAATTAGTTTATAAAAAAAGATAGAAGTTAAAGTTTTTCACTCTATCTTACAATATAATTTTTCTTACATTTTTATACCATTTAATTTCATTCCAGAATTATTTTAATGGGCGCCCATTCGGCATTTTCAGAATTTCATGGTATATCTCAGATAAACCCGATATTATCGGGTAATCTGATAATCGTAATACCGCAAACTAATATCCTCGAGATATTTGTTATCATCACAATGACATGTTCTCAGAATGAACTGACATGAACTCGCTACTATAGAATAAGCTTGAAAATCAAGGCGTAAGATAAAGGTCAACGCTTCTGTTTATGTGCTATGTAAACAAGAATCACAAAGGATACGACGCTGGCTTATTAGGGATTGTAGGACAGATCTAAACGGTTTTTGTATACAAACAAAATCGTAGTTTTTCATTGTATACAAACAAAATTGTAGTTTTTATTTGTATACAAACAAAACCGTAGATCAAACCAAACCAACATAGTCGAAGGCTCTCAATTATGTATGATCCACCGCTTTATTCAAATCCGCGAGATATCTCGAGTCCAACATTTTGAAGAGACAAAAGCACAATATTTTTGTAACAAAATTTTGGGAGAAAACAGAGCACACAAAATAACTTGATTTTTTTTATAAAAATGGCAAGGTGTTATCTATGACATCGGAAAATTGTAAAATTCTGCAACTTTTTTTTTATGATTCGATCACTAAAAGACCCGAATAAACCCACGCCAGAACCATGCAGAGCAAAATAATCAATTTGACATTGAACAGAGAAGAAGGTCAACCAATCACAACATTTCTGCCTGTGCTTATGACCCCTCATTGAAGGCATCGCTGTGCTTTTAGGCATCTCCGGTTCCGCGACGGTCTGCCGTTTAGCCAGTGAACGTGCATAAAACGGGCCGTTGCGAAAGAATAATGCGGCACACAAGGTCCGGCCGTTCGCCGCGGACCATTTTTACTGATCGAAGGTTAGGTCGGCCACGGAGTTTACGATCGAATGAGTCAAACGAATCAACTGGCAAGCAAGAGTGGAGCATATCGCCCCTCCTGCGAAGTTGCGAACGGCTCGTGGGTCCTAAAGAAAAGAGAGAAGCGGCGATGACGAAGTCAAGTCGAAACACGCTTCACGCCGATCAGTCCTTTACCCGCGCACTCGACAAACGGACGTGCCACTTGGTTCGTTTTGCCGCCTAAACGCGGACGTGCGCAGACTTATCTTGCGCGCGCAGCCCTCCTCGGCGACGCGCCAAATTCAAATTCGCCGCCGTGCCGACTCACCCGAACTGCGACTTGCGAGTGGAATTTGCGTGCCACACACACGTGGGTATTCTCATTAACATTTTTGCGTCATTGCGTGCCCCGTTCCGACCTTTTCGTCGCGGAGAAAGACGAATGACCGAAGAGGACCAATCGACGACACCAGAAGCCAAGTGCGAACTAACAAAACTAACAAAATGGAGGAGTAAAGCAACCTTTATGCACTGGCGTGTGCCGACGCTTATCTCTGTTCCGCGACAATAAAAATCGCCGCTCTGCCATCGCAACTAATTAACCCAGATTTTTGCGGACTTATAGTGAACGGCGCGCGGCTCGGACAGCAGAGACGAGAGAAGGTTGCGAACGTGGTATTAGCGGCGCCAACTTTTATGCGCGGAACAATTATTGGGAAAGAAGATGTTGACTGTCGGAATAATTACAGTCGTAATTTGTTTTTTGCTCGGCGGGAAACGCGGTCAATCGGGCATGCCGCGAAACCTGTAATATCACGGTGCCATTGGTCTGATTTCTTGGATTAATTTTGCAAAAACAGTCGGCGAACGAGTGAATTGAATCAAACGTAAAAATATAGGCGGAGAGAAATATGTGTAAAAAGTAAATATTGAAAAGGGAGATTAAGGTCGGTCGATTTCGATTTGCTTTGCAAATGTGTATGAATAAACTGGGACACGTGATTAGATATAATTGGCAAACATCGGTTGTTTACCCGGCCAATGTTTACAAACATGTTCGTAAAGAAAACATGTTGGTAACTGTTTTCACCTTGAATTTCGACCAGTGTTAACTTATGTTTATGTTTCCCATCTCTTGCATTTCGAATGCAATAGATTATTGTTTCTAGTAGTTATGTACGAGTTGCAACATTTTCAATTAACTTTGGCACATTTTCCGCACATTTAGCAAGTTTATTTATTAACCTTTTGAAAGACAGGTGTGCTTGTTCAGACACCTTTCGTGAATGGATGGGACTTGTGAAGACGTAAATTACTCGCGTTTAATTAAACTGCATTATTTCGGTTAACAGCGACGGCGTTGATTGAAAAATGAATTCACTTTAGGTACGGCGCGATCAAGTTTTGATCGAACATACCCTGCTTAAATTGGACTTATTTTAAGCGCGGTTGACCCGATTGCTTGAGGCCACCTGAACCTGACCGGCAGTCGATAGGGTCTTTGACCGTATTTGTACTCAACATTTGAGTCGTGATACCGAACCGTGTCAGTTGAACACGAGCAAGTCACCGCGATTACCTCGATACGCGTTAATCGACGCTGTTTCTCGTTTATCCTTCTACATTATTGGTGCGAGCTGATTAAGGTAGTTCTATCGAGGTAAGATGTGCGAAGAGAAGTTGATGAATCTTAGTGTATGCACTGATTATAGAAGCAATATTATAGAATTTTGCGAATTATGAATTGATATGCTCACTTAAAAATAAAAATACGTCGCGTACGGGAAAAATATATATGCAAAATATAACTAAATATTTACGTACATATATTATTACAATACATTTTGGAAAAAAGTAATATATTTTATATATATTCATCAAATATAAATAAATAAACATATACAGAAATATGGTGTCAAAAAAGTGTTAAAGGGTGAACATTTAACACTTTTTTTTTAAGGGTGAATCAGAAATATCCACACTTAACCTTCAAAACATCAGGAGTGAAATAAGCGAATGAAAAATTAAACGTGTACCATATTCACTCGTTATGTGAAGTGAAGTTATGACATGTATTTTTTAGGTTATGAATTCGTTGGAGCGCTAGGGAGAAAGTCACACGGCGTAGTGTGAAAAAAGTTACACTTTAGGTTGTGAAAATGTGAAATCACTTCTAGTGAGGCGATTTGGATGAAACAAAAGATACACTTTGAACTGTATCATTTTCATTCGGAAAAAGTGTAACTTTTCACTCGAAGTTATTTCATACTTCACACCTGAACGTCTCAGATTATTAACAGTGTAACAAAATGATTTCGCAGAACTCAATGCAAACAGGAAAATCAAAATTGATTATAAATTATAAAATTATAAAATATCAAAAATCCACTCGTTTTTAGAGTAAATATTTAGAGGTTAAAATTTTACTAAAAATAAGGTTTCTTTTATCTTCATATGTACAGAAAAATCGGAGTACGTTTTTTGTTTTTTATGACAAATAATAATTATGAAATAAAATATTTCAATTATTAGAAAAATCAAGGGATTTCACACTTTCTTCTGTGTAGAATATCTTTGGTGTGGAATATTATGGACCAATTTGGAGTGAAAATTGAACACTTCAACGCTTTTTTAACACCTAATTTTTAACAATGCAGATTTTCCCAACCGGGGCCACATCGATTCCATGCGTTACACCCCGATTACAACCCGGTCAATTTCTACTGGGGAACTGACAAGAAATGTCTTTTTTCATTCTGGTATTGCATTGCAGAAATAATAGAACATTATTAAAATTACATGATGTTTTCAGTTGGCACCCCAAATATACGGCACTTCCTAAGGGTACTACCTTAATATTTTTATGATCTCTGTAAATGTAATGATCTTTGCTAAAAAGCTAAAAAGTATATTATGAAATGATCTTTGTAACGATATCAACTGTCCCTTTTCTTATTTTAATGAAAATCAAAAAGAAAAGTCCGAAAACGGGGACGCACAATCTGAATGCAATGACCTAAATTAAAATAAAATTACCAATGTAACTACGCGACGTTACCCAGTATTTACTAAAACGTGGCGCTCATTGGTTGGTGTTCACTGAATTCTCATTGGTTGACTTTTTACAGTAGATACGAAATTTAAGGTGAATATTTTCATTTAATATTGTTTATTAACTGGTCTTTAATTTTATTGGAATGTTATTCTTTGATAAAATTAATTATATTACAATTAATTGTTTTTTATATATTATTAACATGTGTTTAATAACTTATATTTAAAATGATTTATTTCTAAAAATTTACGGTGCAAAATAGTCGGTAATGTGAACCTTCACATCACGGGCTTTCATGATAGAACCATCTAAAGTAAACTCACAAGAACTTAATCATTAATATTAGTTATATCACGAGCGAATATTACGTTATCCCAGCTCTAAGGCCTCTGTAATGCTATTAATTGCGACAAAACCGTAATTTTCTTTGACAATTTAATTCAATTAAATTAACATTTTTATGAATACATTTTTATCATTTATTTTAGCGAAAATTACGTTTTAAATTCTACGTGCAAGTATCTTGCTTAGCAAGTGACACGAAATGTTAAAACAGTTAAAGTTATATTATTTGAATATTTATATTTTTTCATAAATAGCATTGAATTACTTTATTTCGAGAATATGGTACGATTACTGTTCTTGCGCCGGCTTTTGTTGATTAATACCGTATCAAGGAATCTGTTATTCAAGCCTTAATCTGATGATTTAGCACGCCTGTCAGTAGACTGCCCGACATACATTGATGTCGGCAGGAAGCCTGTTACAATGCATGAGTAGCAATGTACGCTTTGCCAAATGGCTTTTCCGCACAATCTTGCAGATAAACAATGTAATTTTTGATATTTTGCACTAACTTCTTCACTGTCAGTGTTCATTAATTTCAGATGACCTGATTTTTAGGTGAATTCAAACTCGTTATAACAAATTGTAATTGCCGGGTGAGAGTAATAAAATAAAAATACATAAATGTGTTATTATTTTTCCTTTTATTTACACAGAAATAAATGTTTCTTCATAGATGAAATATTTGATGCTTTAAATTGTAAATAAAAATATGAATGATCAAATACATAAAACGATATGTTGAAAACTGACAAGAGTACGTGGGTTTTAAAAAAATTTCGTCGTTTCCACTTTAATAAAATATAAATCAGATTTAAATGCAAAATAAATTAAAACGTTATTTTATTATTTGTATTTTAATGAAAAATTAAAGCTTTCATTGTGAAATGTGAATTAATTGCTTTAACTTTGCGACACCATGTTGAGCATACATGGCGGTTTTATTGATCCAACATAGCTCCTTTAACTTAATTTTTAATGTTGATTTCACATTCCCCTTTTTTCCCCAGTGTGTTCTTGAAAGTTATGTTGTTTTGATTTCAGCATCCGTATTACCATTTTAAATAAAGGATTCTGTCGTATTTAAATTCGCGAAACAAATAAAAGTGGTATTCTAAATTAAAAATAAATTCTTACATTTGAGTGGCTGGATCGTAAAACTCGTTGAGCGTTGATTTTATCATACGGTTGATTTAAACACCAGGGCCCCTCCTTAAGGCGATGTGTCAAGCAAGTAGCAAGTTTGCATCGGCGATTTGGCGCGCAGAGTTGTGTTTCGTTATTAAAAAAAATTAATGATGAAATACTTATTTACTGTCGACAACGCAATTCTGTGTGAAAATCCGCGTATTTTAAACAAATTTTCCTCTATTTTCCTCTAATATTGACGGGAGCTCCCAGCATAAAACTAAAAACTGAAATCAATAGATGCCAACTTGAATTCTATTGCTTTTTTTAAAAAGAGACATTTTGTTTCAAACGCCTTTAATTTCCTTTTATTTCTTAACTTTTCAAGCATACTTTAAGAGCATTTTGTATTATAATTAGTAAAATAGCTGTTAGTATTTTCGGTTATCGTATTTCACATTTATAATACAATTAAAATATATTTCCATCACAAACAGCACTTCTACTGGAAGAAGAAAATTGAAGATTAACTAAGTTATTTTAGAATAAAATAAATACATGTTATTATTTAAACCATTCAAAAACTGTAGGAATTACGTAAATTTCAATTGTCATTTTTAAAAATATCAGTAAATATCATTTATCTTGGTTTTTTATTACCTTTTTTCTATCTCTTTTTTATGATTTAAAAGTGATATAGTATAATATTCATAAAATTTATACTTTATGTTCTATCGGAGAATTTCTATATCCAATTTTCCAATTTTCATAAAAATAATTACACTATATAATTTACAAATATATACATGGTTCTAATATTTCGCATTTCGAATTTCTCCACCGTTGCAGGATAATATTACTTGCGTCGAGGCAAAAAGGGAACGACAAATCGGGAACCATGTCAGAAGGTTGTACCAGTTGCCGCGGTGCAAATTATACCGGAAGTTCATTGCAATTGGGCTCAAGTTCGAGCGGCACGACCGGAGGCTCGAGTTCCACCTCCGGTTCTTCTTGCGCTGCGACAAGAAGGGTCCAAGTTCGGGCGAAGGTTTTGTACGGATCCGGAAAAGCGATCGCCAGTTTACAAGCTCAGGAAAAAGCTGCACGCCACTGAATAGGTTCGTAAATATACTCAAGTGAGCTTAACTTAAGCCTTCTTAAGCAAGCAACAAAAAACTCGCCGGAGCAAAATTCATTCAACGATATTATTCAATGAAAACTAAGCTTGCAAACGAATCCATTAAGGCTATACATAACAGTTGTTAACTATTTTATGCATGAGAAATGATTTATGAAAAACATTAAAAATTGTGAAATTTAACTGAAAATGTAAAATATAAGAAAAAGTATAAAGGCGAGGTCTTTGACAGATTTATTTCGAATAAATACATTTTTATAAATAAAATATAATTTCAAAAAACTTAATTTCATTAAAAGTATAGTTTTAAGAAATAATACTACAAAATAAATCCTTGCCATTTTTAGTAAAAACTGTCATATTTTAAAATGAGATTTTTTAAATAATAACTGATTGTTATTGATTGTGCACAACAATCCGTCACAATTAATAAGTGTTTTGACACGAATGAGTGACACGTTTGCGGTATATTGGGCAAAAATGTGCAAGTAATGACGTCGCGATTAGTTGCCGCGGTTTTTTTATTCGCCACAAGAATCCGGTGCGGAGAGCGAGCTCAAATATATTTGACAGCGCCGAAGACATTCGAAGAATATATCCCGATTATAAATAAACTATCCTGTCAATCAACAAAAAACCGGTTTTTCCGGTCGCTTTAAACTTGGTGCATTTCTGCATTAAGGAAGGAAAGAGAGAGCATGTGCCCGCGATGAAGAAAATTCTAGACAAACAATCGCCATAAACATGCATTAAAAGTCTTACGTTTGTTAATCAACGTGACTCAGCGACCAAACACCAAATATTGCGAAAGGGTTCACTTGACATTCTCAAATATGTAACGTAAACAAATAACAGTGTCGATTTCATCGGAAAAGTTGAGTGAAAAATCGATACAAATTATTTTGGGAAAATGATTCCTTTTGGCTCAAAGAATGTAACTTTGTTAAGAAACGAATTCCCTTCCCAACAAAAGGAATTCTTTTAAATGAAAACGATTTCACTTTTTTGGCACGAATCCTTTTCAAAGGAATGTTTTTCTCAGTGAAGAGCTTTGTGTCAAAGCCACGCAGCAATGGGCAAAACAAATCGGTCCAATTTTCATGTCCGAAGGCAGTTATTAGAGACGTTTTTGCCCTTGAATTCGCGATGGAAACAAAGGCTCGTTCGAGGCACTTTCCAGATCGCCAAGGAGAGATTTATTCCGGACATGCCGTCAGATTAACAGTAAAAATCGGCGAAAAGAAGTGCAATACAGAAAAGAAAAACAGACGAAGAAAACAAAACTTACTGTGCCTCGGGGTACCTCGTGTGGATAAGACGAGTCGTTCAACCTGAGCGTCTCTTAGTACCCGGTTAACTGTGTTCTGATAGGCTGCCCGCAAACCGTCTCGCGGAATAATCGTCGATACCTAGTCGGGATAATGTGCAATTGGCGCGAGTGACAAGTTATTTTGATGGAAACATGCACGAGATATTGCGACTGTCGTAAGTTTTGTTATTGTTAATGTTGGCGGGCTTCGACAAGTTCGGACGAGGACATCGAAACGTAGGACGCGTGAAACGAAACGGAGTTTGCGGGAATCGTGGCGTTGTGGATTGAAGTGGATGTGAAAATTAGGGGAATTCTGTTGTGCGGGGAGAGTGTGTGGTTGAAGGCCAGTCGAAAATGATGTGATGTATTTTAAGTTTAATTTTCATGCCAAATTGTTAAAATCAAAGTTTGAAAGAAATCAAAATTTCGAATTGTTCCTTCCCAGTAAAGAACCCGTTGAAATTGATAGATATATCATTTTCTTATTATTGTGTTTGTTGATAAATTCTAATACTTTACACTTTGAATATATCGATTTTAACCGATTCAGCTGACATAGGCGATGAGCACCGAAGTAAAAATAAAATAATTGTTTACAAAAAATAAGATTAATTTATTTAAAAATGAATTTCATAGTTTAAAGTATTTTTAGTTTGAAGTCATATTGTATCGCAATAAACGAAATAAGAATCGCTGTTTAAACCGATAAAATTTTTGCCTGATTTTTCTATCAGTTCCATTTGATTTGCTGGGCTATCAATAACGTTATTTTATTAAGATTTGTTTCTTGCGTATCTCTATAATACTGAATTACGTTAAATAATATTTTTATATTATTGAACACATATTTTATTAAAGGCTCCTGGTAGAGAAAAAGTTTGAAATAATGCTAATAATGTTGAAAAACTCAATAAACTGGGAGACATTTCAGGCCTTTTCAGCACAGCAATTCCGACAAACGCTGAAATTTTGCTAAAAATGTTAAAGCCTAAAAATTGTGGGAAAATTTGAGATACAGTTTTTTGGCATAGTAGGGATCGTGGACCCGGCGCGTTTTTCGCCAATAAAATATAACCTTTAAAATATAAGGATGATTTTTTTCGAAATTTTTAAAAAATTTTTCATAATGTATCATAATTTCTCACCTTTTGATTTTTTTCGGACGGTAATGAACTTTTTATTTCTGCAATTTATGTAATAATTTTCAATATGTAAGAATGGCTACATATTTCAGTATCTTATTTTTTGTTTGTTTACCCATTTATAAATAAACAATCCAGTAATATTTTCTGGTACTTAATTTTAAATAATCCATTGGGATTTTTTATTCGTTGAAAAACATGTAATACTGTAATTGTTATTTCATATTTAGTGAGGTCAGTACTGGGTACTGACCTGGGCCCACGATGCCGACACATAGGTCAGTACCCAGTACTGACATGGAAGTTGAAGGGTTAAGTTTTCAAACAAAGGTATTATATACATTTGAAGTATTATATACATTTGAAAAAATATTCAGCAGAACTTCAGCTTATCTAAACTACCGCGCTGAAAAATCTAAAATCTCCCAATTTTATTTTTTTCAATGAAACTTCAGCATTTATTACAAGATTTTTAGATTTTTTTTACCAAGTGACATTCACTTATTATTATACACACATAAAACCAATATTTTCATCATGAAAGGAATCGTTTCATAATGGCAAGATTTTCCGCTCAATATATCGATAAAACAAAATCCTTTCATAATAAAATGAATAGTTTTACAACAAAACTACTACTTGTTCAGTTTAAAATAAATCCTTTCAAATAAAATTAAGTTGTATTATGATAAACGGATTTTCACAAAATTAGTCTCTTCAACACAACATGAAGATATTTATTTAAGAGAGTGCGTAAATACATATTCAGTATTATAGCTTATTAAACCAAGTATAAATTACGAATTCCGCATAACGAAAGCTGAAAATTCGATCACAAGGGCTTGTAAATGTAGAAATATTATTTTATATAACAGTAATATAATGTTTTAGAAATGTTAGAATAATGCTTTAGATATGTTTAAAAAATGTTTCCGGAATATTAAAGTAATATTTTAGATGTATTTTTAACGTTTGCTTATACATCTTATTACAGTTTACTTACTATAGTATAATAATCTAGAGAGATAAATAGATACATTAGTCTCATTTTTTGAACATTGTAAAAAATCATGATTAAATCATTCCTGAGTTTGATTTGTAAATATTGAAAAATGTGCGTCAAAAAGCAAATAGTAAATTTTTTACGGAAGAATCCTTCCAGAACATGATTTTCTGCTTGTTGTATTTAAAAAATTAAGAAACCAGCTATACAATCATTGCATTTAGGTTTTTGTCTATATTTATTTCGGGACTTACCTGGTTTTCTTTCACAAACTTGATGCAATGCAAAAGACGTGTAATAACACATCTTTAACATATTCTCGCTATTGTATGAAATCGACATTGTTAGACATATATCGACGTCTGCGTTCCAAACTGCACCAACTGAGATTGTTAAATGCAAATTTCCATACTAAAATGTGAGTTAATACGCTTCAGAATGGAAACGTAATTATTCGGACAATTATCAGAGGAGACAATTATCTGAATAATAAATAAATCAGAAATATTTTCAATAATATCTTGAAAATATTTCCAATAATATTACATACAATAATATGTTAGGAATATTCAATCATAATGTAATCATAAATTTATAATCAGTTTTATAAAACTTGAAACACTTGCCAGAAAATAGTTGTATTAAAATTCACCACGCTATCTAGTTAGCATGACGTACCGTGTCGCGTGTCAACTAAAGTACAGCAATTTCCATTCATTTTTTTCATATGATCCCGAACATAAAAAAATACTTGGAGTCTTTGGCAAAGTTCAGGGTGAAAATCTCAAAAAAGCATGTTTGTAAGAAATGTTTCATTTTACAATCAGTTTTCAATATGAAAATCAAATATTTAGCAGTTGCATAAAAAAATTTCAAATTACATACAAATATGATACAATTTTAAATTCTGAAAAACCTTACAAAATAAAATCAACTGAACTGAAAGGTTTGAGTTTAAAAACCGTTACAGTTTGCTTGATTTTAAAGTTTTACAACAATTTTAAAATCGAGCAAAATTTATTTAAGAAAAAAATGTGTTTTAAATCTTTAAAAATTTTATTAAAAATCGAAATTTATTTGTCTCTTTTTCAGTCTTTCAACAATTTGTTATTACAATAATTACAAACACTTGTCTAGTACAACGCAGAACTAAATTTACTTACAATTTCTGCAAAACTCAAATCGAATCTAATCATTTCTATGGATATTTCCATTCGATTCGTAACTTTTTCCATTCGACACTAAAGCTCTAATTAATTTCAGACTAATCTTCGTCTTCCTGATACCCGGCTTAAACTTCAGCGGCAATGACGAGAATCAGAAAGACATCCCGTTGGAAGTGCAAGACAAAAGTGTAACGCGACCTCAGCAAATTTCGGAGAAAAATCGATTCGTTACGCCGCTTCGGACTGTGCCAGCCATAAACAATAACACTGCATCAAAAGTTCCTAAACCGGATGACAATATTGAACCGTTAGAACAAGTTTTCATCGCGGACCCAGCATTGAACGAAAACTTAACGATCGCGAAGGATGCGATTGCGAAAAGCGACAAACAATTCGAGAATGCGCCAGAAGACGGGGAGAAGCCGAAAAATGAGTTATCGGAGGAGACGGCGCATTTGTTGATCAAGCAAAGTGCGAACGAACAAACAGAGTCGAGTGACTCGATAGAGGTCGCTGCTGAAGAAGCTCTGGAGCGTTGGGCTGTCGAAAAAAGTGACACAGTTCAAATTGGTCAGCAGGACAACAATACACTCACCATTAAGGAGGAAGACGTCATCGATGCTGCCAACGAAGGATTGCAGGCTATGAATGATTTGTATTATATCAAAGAACCGAGTTTGTATATGAAAGGTAATGTTATCAAGTTGTGTGGATCAAAGGAGAGAGATCGATGAGGAGACAGTTTTTGTTCAAATGCCTGGTGGGACAAAAGTTGGAAGGTATCACTAGTGAAAGTAGCAATATATTGGCCATATAGGAAACATATATTCTGAATATATTTTGTATAAAGAAAATATATCCCCAATATAATCCAAATTTTAGCAACACATTGGGAATATATTAGGAATATAATTCTAATTGCTGAAATGTATTCGAAATATACTGGGAATATATTAGGAATATTTTGGGAACCTATCGGAAATATACTAAGAATATATATAAATATATTTGGGAATATATTTCTCTTTTTAATAGAGATCTGAAAATGTCTCAAAATAAGTATACAAAGTCTGAAACAATGTGAAATTTGGTATTTAGTTTTTAGTTTTTTAAACAATCGAGAGTATAGACTTATTTTTGGATTTATTCAAGCATTCGTTGACTTTTTCTACGAGAGAAAATGAAAATTATCTGAATTATGATTCATGATAACATTACAGTTTTTGATTCAATTCAATATTCCCACATTCACATATTATAGGAAGAGCTTAAAATCCAAACTGTATTAATATGTTAACCGTTCGCTGAACATCATTATCTACAACGAATTTGTATCCATTAAAATTATTTCAGTATTGAAACCATTTCACAGTTGGTTACTCTTCCCTAAGAATTTTCATTGTAACAGGAATCCTTGAAACTGTTTTTAGGATGTCCAAAACTATTTCATCAAAAACTTTTCACCAAACATTCGTGACAAAGAATTTGGAATCCCAATTAATCTATTTAAGTCTAACAAACTTAACATAATTGATCGAATCACAACTCGACCAAATTCTATACTCATTCAATTTAAAGTACACCAGCTGGACATAGTAATACATGCATCGATCGGATAAATCGTTTGTCTTTTAGGGCTTTTCCTCGACGCAGATAATCCGGCAAGATATGTAGCAGCTTTTAACAGTGAGACCGAAGAAGCAGGGAAGCTGGCACGATTCGGATACGCGTCTATTGAAGCGGCGAAGGCGTTTAGAAGAAAGTACGGTTTGCTCATTTTTGTGAACATTACAAAGATTTAATCAACCAAAACATTAACGTATTACAAAAACTTATTTTGATTGGTACAATTTAACTGAGCCTAAATCATTTAGTTGGATTAACCAAAAAAAAACAAATTTAGTTTTTTTCTAATTTTATCTCTTTTTCTCATATTATCGTATTATGTTTTTCAGATTTCCTGAAATTTCGAGACAAAATTCACACATTCCGATTTCACGGAACTCGGATTTGCACAAACAATGTCCGAAACGTGGAATCCCACAGTGCAAACCGGCTAGTTTGCGCTACAGAACTGCGGACGGAAGCTGCAATAATCCGAAACAACTTTGGTGGGGTTCATCGATGTCTCCCATGCAAAGGTGTTTTTTTACTTGTTAGTCTGATTGCTAAAAAGAATCTTGAAGCAGCGCTGGGAAATTCTGATACAAAATTTATGTGAAAGCTTTTTTCTAAAATATCTATTTGCGTAGTGAATAGATAATTATGAAAATAATAAAGTTTTTTAATAATTACGCGGAGAATAAAATTTCATAAAAAATTACTATACTTTATAAGAACGATGGCGTTTAGGAAAATAATTTTGGTAAGTGCAATGCCGTATAT
>JABFPB010002887.1:0-18659 GCA_022817645.1 Ceratoteleas bidentatus | reverse complement strand
TGATCAAGTTGATTCATTTAAATTGTTTGAAGATTTGAAAAATTTGTTATATTCATTGCTGTAACAAATTGTTGTACCGCAACAACTACAAAAAATGAATCATTCTGATATTGTTTCATACGACTTCAAGAAATATATCATGCATGTCAGTTGCATAAAGTTTGGTTACAATTTTAACGTAGTGAGTGCTAATGTAGACTCACGCAATTTGATACCTATAAAGGAAAGATGTTTGACATTTTTAATAAGTTTATGCGTCCAAATCCAGAACAGATTTCCGGATAATTTTGCTGTCTTGGAAAAAGTGGTGACTTTTTCTCCTAAAATAGCTGCTAGTAGTATAAAACCAGATATTTCGGAGATCGCTATTAATTTCAAAAGTGTTTGCGAAGATGTCGAAGACACCGTGTCTGAGTGGAATGCTGTCCAAAATTCGGGTGTACAAGCGAAATTACTGAAGAATATTGGGTTGCTGTCAACGATATTAAAAATGCATGCGGGGAACAACGATACAAACACATTTGTAAGCTCGTTTTATCCTTATTAAGTTTACCGTTTTCGAATGCAGCTGTAGAGAGATCATTTTCAATTATGAATATTATTAAGGACAAACCAAGAAACAGAATGTCAATAATAACAACCGACGCTATTTTAAGGGTACGATATAGTTTATCCAATGGATGTGCGAATTTTCAACCGTCTGACGCAATGCTTTCTAAATTTAATACGGAAGAAATGTACAATTCTAAAGAAATAGATGAAAATGTACTGGATGCCTTTAGTTTTTGCGACAAGAACATGTTCAATTAGTTATAAGTACGACAGATCCGAAATTTTGCTTGTTATTCTATTTAAGCATATTTTAATGTCAAATACCGGAATATGAATAAACTTGTTCAAACAAAGTGTTCAAAAACTGTGTTAATTATATATTTTTTTATTTATTTTGTATTTATACCTTATTTATGGTCATTTATAATACATCTTATTAACATTTCATGACGTTTTATTGATATTTTCAAATATCAAATTATTTAGGGTATTTTTTTGTAATCTGGAGGAAAAGTATCATCTGGTTAGTGGATTGCACACTATGTGACCTGGCAACACTGCACTCTTCTTCCTTTATGTTGTTTGTTCCGCTATCCCTTTTTCTTCTCCTCTTGTTTAGAAACTGCCATACCTGCGCTTCTTTCTTCAGACTTCTAAGTTCTGCCTCTTCTTCTTCCTTCTTTTTCGATTCTTTCTCTTTGAATCTTTCTTGCATTTTTTTCTTTTCCTCGAGAAACTTCTCCTTTGACAACCTTCCGCTCCTCCACTTCACCATCGCCCTCCGTAGTTTTCTCTTTAGCCTTGTACATTCCTTGTCCCACCAGCTCTTCGAACCCAGCCTTCTTGTTCTGCTCTTCACTTGTTTCGATGTCATTGCTGCTTTTATTGTCCTTTTTAGTTGCTGCCAATTGTGTTCCATCAGACTTACATTCTCTACGGGCCCCGGTTCCAACTGTGGATTCTCTGATTTTTCCTTGTAGTTGCTGATTGCCTCTTCTGACCATACGTAGATTGTCCTCCCCCCACTGCTGGTTTCCTCTTCTTGCTCCTCTGCTGGCCTGTCCTCACTCAAGGTCACCTCCAAGGGGGCGTGATCCGAGTCCGTCCTATCGCCTACCTTAAACTCCTTAACCATACAATAACATTCCTCATTTACAAAAACATAATCGATGATTGTGCTTCCTTTAGTTCCTATGTACGTGTATTCACCATTCCAGTCGCCCTCAGTTTCTCCATTCATTACAATCCAACCTTTTTCCTCTACCATATCTACAAGTTCTCTACCTTCATTACTCACTTTTTTGTCTTTACTTTTCCTACAAATGTCTTCACCTCTTTGTCTTCCACCCCTTATTTTTCTCAGTTCGCCTATTCTTATATTAAAATCGCCCCCTGTCATTAAGTATTCTTCTTCTTCCCATTTAATTTTTACTTGTAAATCCTCTATTATTTTTCTCAAATCCCCCGTATTGTACACTGACCAAATATTGAATGTCTTTCCCTTCTCTTTAATTATTGTATTTATCATGTTCCCTTCTACTTTGTTGATTATTTTGTTTTCCCTTCTCCCCCAGTTTTTCTTTACCCCCACTAGAAATCCTCCACATGCCCTTCCTTTTTTATTTCGTTTTTTCGCTGCCTTAAATTCCCATACAAATTTGTCTGGAAGTTTCTGCTTTAAGTTATTACCATCTTTCTCCACTAACCTGTTTCTGACAGACTGACGAAATCAAAATTTTCAAGATATTCCCAGAACTCACTGTCTTTTTCTATTAATCCTGCTACATTCCAGAAAATGAGTTTCCTCTTACTGTTTTCCAAGACTATCTCTCTTTGCTCTCGCCTAATCTTTGCCTGCTTTTCTTCAATACATTTCTGGGTTAATCGAAATTCTCATTCCCCTCTTGTTCCCTCCTTTCCATCTTTTTGATTGATTCTGATCTTTCTATGTCCTCCCAATATTTCCATTGTTCGTCTACGTAAACTCTTTCTCTTCCTACTTTAATACTCTTGCCACTATCTTTTTGTTCTTTTGCCCATTTCACTAATCTTTCTTGTCTACGCCTTTCCTCCCACGTTAGGTCGTGATCTAAATAAAACTTCTCCCCCTTCAAGTTATACTTTTTTGCCATCACCTTTTCTTTGTCCTCCCATGAGTTAAATTTCAAGATTAACACCCTACCACTAGGTCTCACGCTCTTTAATGTACAGGCAATTCCCAATTTTTCCTCAATCCATCTTTCCACCCTCTCCTGGTTTACCTCTTCTACATTACCCCATCCTCTCAGAATAGCATTGTTCTTCCTCTCCTCCTTTTCTTTGTCCTCTACTATTTTCTTCAGCTTAGAAATTTCTCTACCACTCATGTTGCTGTTAACCGACCAAACCGAGCCTCCTACCCCGCTTCCCCTTCCCTCTGATTCACCTTCAGAATTAATACTTCGCATACTTCCCGTGTACGCACTTGCTTTTTCAACTACATACTGATCAATCTGATTTTCCATTGTTGTCAGCCTTTTTTCCCATTCTTCCTCTTTGTTTATAAATTCTAACCTCTGTTTCTCATAATTCCGTCTTTCTTCTTTAATCTTTTTTAACTCCTCCAATAATATTTTTTCTAGCTCCACAACCCTTTTCTCACAGCTGCAACCACATTTTGTGTTTACATCAAACTCCACTTTCTTTAAAATCCCACCCTTAGTATTCAGTTTTTGTTGCAATCCGCTGTCCTTTTTTGAATCCACTTTACCACTTTTCGGGCCAGTCACGTTCCCTTCGTTCTCCTTCGTACTTCCCTTGCTTCTACTTTCTTCCGACATATCAATTTCACTTTCCTTTTGCCACTTACCGACCTTTTCTTCAAACGCCACGCGAGACCACGTGTTTCCTAACCTCTAAATCTCGTTTTACCCTGGAACGTGCGCGACGCTTGCCCCGCGTACAGAACCGCTTCACTTCACTCAGACAACTCTCTGTCGCTCAACTGCAGCCCTTTACATCACAAAAACCTTAAAACTATTCCTAATTACGCAAATACAAACAAAATCTACACAGAGGAAACGATCCGCGTCCATTCACGCTCGCGCCCTCTAGCCAAGTCCCTGTTCAAACTTAGTAGTTATTCCTAAGAAGTTAAGGACACTATAGCTGCTATAGTTTAATCTTAATCTGAATCGGAGAGTAATGCGCTCAGCGGTGATTGCCGGGTTTAGGGGCCATCGAGTGCAAGTCGGGTTATAGAATCCGTCGGTTCAAATACCCTATCAAAAATTCTTACGTAATCTACGTAAGATCTTACGTGAGATCTTAAGTAAGTTTTTTCATACAATCAGATGAAAATATTTCATTGCCACAGTTGGGATTCGAACCCTCGTTTTTCCACACTGAGAAAACAGTGGAGGTTTCCTAGTAGAAATCTAGCCAGGGCGCCCGGTGAACACTGGGTCCCGGTCGGGCATTGTCGGGCTTGCAATATACTGGACTGCAAACTTCGAAACCTCGAAGTTTGCAGTCTAGTATCTTAACCGTTAGACCACAGCGACTTCTGACTGCATCTGTCGTATAAAGAATCTTACTCATTAACTGAATCTCCCTTGTTATAAGTGATATTTTAAAAACGAGATCGAATCCTATTTGTTGGACTTTTTTCATCGATAATTTTACTTCGATTTCGTATCTACGTAATTTATTCGGAAAACCGGAGACAATAACCGCATTGAAACGAATCGCTATGGATAAAAATGCGTAATCTTTGCTGTGATGCGTTAATATGTGTGAATATGACCGTATACGTAAAGGATAATACATTTTCTAATAATAAGTAAATTTGGGAATACGTTTCAATATGTTTCCAATATCTTTTAAAATGTTTTAATACGTCATTTTTAACAGGGATACAAACATGACGAAGGATTTGTCTGCACAAGACGTTATATGGCCTCAAGCAATCCCCCCGGAAGTGGAACGCTACCTTTGATAATTACGTCACCAAGCTAGGCTTGAAACAATCACAAGCAGACAGATGCCTTTATCTCAATCACTCGAAGGATTCAAAAGTGTATTTATTGCTCTATGTAGATGATCTCATCATCGCCAGGAACTCAAGAGAAGCCAAATAGACACCCTGAAGACGTCTCTGAAGAGGAAATTCGAGATGAAGGACTTGGGACAGCTTCACTCGTTCTTGGGCATGAACATCAAGAGAACCAAAGATGAACTTCACATCAGTCAACCAATCTACCTTCGCAATCTTTTGAAGCGGTTCGATATGGAAAACTGCAAGCCGGTTAAAACCCCCATCGAACTCAACCCGACATTAAACGACCAATCGGATGAACCAATGGCCAACATACCTTTCCGAGAACTTATTGGATCCCTATTATATACAACGCTGACCACAAGATCAGACTTGGCTGTTGCTGTCCATTATTTTAGCCGACACCAAGAAAAACCTACCAACTCCTTGTGGAAGGGTCTCAAAAGGGTTTTGAGATACTTGCAAGGGACCCTTGACCATGGACTACGCTACCGCAAGGACGCCGGAGAAGGTGTGACCTGCTTTGCTGATGCCAACTGGGGAAGCGATTCCGATCGAAAGTCGACATCCGGCTTTCTGCTACTGGTTTTTGGGAACCCTGTCAGCTGGAGCACGAAACGCCAGACTTGTGTAGCTTTGTCTTCTACGGAGGCGGAATACGTTTCTCTTTCTTTAGCAGCAGCGGAGCTTATGTGGTTACGTCAACTATTGAGCGATCTCCATGTAATGTACAAACTACCCCTGCCAATATTTGAAGACAATCAAGCTTGCATTCACTTGATCAATAAATGGGAACATAAAAGACTTAAACATATAGATATAATTACATTAATATAAAATACAATTACATTAAAGATTTGTTTGATAAGGGGATGATTAACTTATTTTATGTCAATTTAAAGAACCAACTTGCTGACTTGTTTACTAAACCCTTGCCCCAAGAGAGATTTGCTACACTTTGTTTTGAGTTGGGCATTCATGAGATTAACTAAATTAAAACTTATTTCCTTTTCTGATGAGATCTGTGTGTAGCCGAATCACCAGAACACCGCAAAATACAATTGAGGAGGAATGTTGGGGATACAATTGAATATTGCGGCTCTTTGGATTTTATAGCAGCAACGCAGTACATTGATGATATTATGTTACCCTCCCCTTCTCTCCGTCGGATGTAAACACTACACTTATTGTCTGCGATCCCCAAAACTTTATTTCAGTTTGTGATCGGTCCTCGCACAGTCAGTGCCACTCATATTATACTTTTCTAAACTGTTAATAAACGTCATTAATTTTGATACGTCACTGCCTTTTATTTGGCTCTCGCCACTGCAAACCTCAACAGTGATACCTTTTTACAGGCAAGTCGACTACTGCATTGAATAAAAAAATAACAAACAAAAAAAATCTTGCCGATCCATACTTTTTCAATCTATAAACAAGCATACTGTAAGTAATAATAGATCGGCAAGGTTTTTTTTGTTTATTTTTTTATTCAAAAAAGTAGTCGATTTGCCTGTAAAAAGGTATCACTTTTTTTTTGTTTATTAGAACAATATTATGCATTGGCGATATGGGCGACATCTACATAACTCTTGCCACGTCCTTTACAATAAAATTGTTTTTCGGGAGATAGAACATAGCAGAATCCACTAGGTTTATGTAACAGAGGCCGTGCGGGGCAGACACTGTACCCTACGGAACATGCTCCGTGAGATTCTTCGGAGCTTCTCCGGAGAATCGTCGGAGGCCGGGAAATGTTCCGTACGGGATGATTGTGATTGCAAATAGTTACAAGAAATTTAAATATATTCGGTTCCAGTGACAAACACGTGGTATTGATAACTTTTGATTCTTTTTATTGAAAACAAATACATGTAACATTGATTTTAGAATTACAATTTCACGTTTCAAAAATGTCCTGAACATTCTTCAGATTAAACAGAAGTCTCGAATGACATTTGATTCCGAATCCATTGACAAAATTTGACACTGGGATCCAGTGCAGCAAGTCAAATGAAATAATGTCGATTTATGCTATGCATTTTATTTCATTATATACACAAAAGCACCAGCATATAAAATATCGAAATCCGGAGCGTCATCGTGACAAAATGCTCTAAAACCACTCAGTAATACCTTACATACTCGTACAAAATTACCTCCTTTACAAATCTTATAAAGTTGTATATAGTCGTAAATCGAATACCATTTACAATGCATAGAAGATATCACAGTTTTTGTTAAACTGACGACAATTTTCCGTCTTCATTAATTTCATCATTATTATACATTAGGCACAAAACGTGTAACTTGAATTATTTCAGACACTTAGTGAATCACAGTATCGTGTCTCGCATAAAATGCTACCCTTCGCTCGTTTACAACGATTGAGTGAAAAACTAATTGCTAAAATGTTTCATAATGTTGCAAAATGAATGAAATGAACTCTAAAAAGTGAAATTAATAGAGCATTTGAAGACAGGAAACGAGCAAAAACATTAAGTGTAGCTCAATAGTCTTTGACCTCTGTTTTTGATCGATGACAAAGAATTTTCCAACGAAGAGATTCGAAGTAAAACTGACAAGCGAAATATTAATTGTAGCTCAAAAGTCTTGTGGACCAACACTGAGACTCGAACCAACGACTCCCAGGTACAAAGTCAGTGTACAACCACTTGGCCAGAGCAGTCATATTTGTAGCTTAAAAGTCTTTTACGTCTGATTCTGAATGAGACGGCATTAACGACAACGAATTTTCCTTGTCAAAAGATTTTGTCCATGAAAGGCAAACTTATATCGATTTAGGATACCGCGGTAAGACGTGAAATGACATTATGGTAGACAAAGGCAGTTGTTTCGGCGATTGCGACGGAAATGCCTCTTCAGTCAGTCGGAAATGCGGTCACTCAACTTATCGCATTACAGAAGTTTTGTTCTAAAATAATTCAAATGTTCTGACTGGCAGTTACTTTTGTTTTGATGTGTTAAAACGGTTTCGAGTTATTTGATTGATTGACACACGGCTGAAGGAGCGTGTGGGAGAAAGGGGACATGATTGGATGCTTCGAAGGCATTTTTTACAAGTCACGCGTGTAAAAATATCGACACGTGACGTAGTTCAAATTCAGTCTCATATCTGTAGATGTTAGACGTTACAGTTTCGCCGAATTTGTAGCACGATCGTATTGTGGCATGGTTCATTTTCTTTTTGGATGATTGGAACCAATTTGCAAGGGATTTTGGTATGTCCAAAGACCATATACAAAATTAAAAAACGTTCAAATTTGTGTAATTTCCAAATATTAAGCAAAACTGGAACTTATTTGTTATTCGCATAATTCCGGAATATATCAGAAGTACTTTTGAAAAAAATCGCAACCTGCCAAAAAAACATTTCTAATTATCTAGAATATCTTGATGTGATACGATTACACGATTTCAAATGTCCCCTCTCCTCTCCGTATTATCTACACTTAACAACTTATTGCATATAAACAACGATACGTACAATGTCGTTTTACATAAGGTTTGTCATTAAATCAAATCGTTATTTCGCGAATGTTACAGATAGACAAATATTGTACATATATAAATATAAATATAATT
Source organism: Ceratoteleas bidentatus (assembly GCA_022817645.1). Classification (NCBI taxonomy): domain Eukaryota; kingdom Metazoa; phylum Arthropoda; class Insecta; order Hymenoptera; family Scelionidae; genus Ceratoteleas; species Ceratoteleas bidentatus. Next base: position 10,465 of record JABFPB010002887.1, on the reverse strand, counting down.
TGTATAGCTATCATTGAGATACGTCAAGGTTTACGAGAATTTATCTTAGTTAAGTAAATTTGACTTAATTGCGATCATTTTTATAAATTACACTATAAATAAAAAGGAATGTATGACCTACTTCGACGTCGTACGTCTATCGCGTGAATTCAACTGAAATTCATAAAGTTGCTTTATTTAATTACAGCAAATTCAATTACAGGAAATCAGGTCGGTTGTCTTTTTTAAATAAACTAAAGTAGCTGACATATATAATATAAATCAGGCATAATGTATGAACACGTTTGCGTCAATTCTTATTCGACAAAATGGGAAAACTAATAAAATTCCTTTTATTAACCCTGTATTCGATCAGTCGATTACAGCTTTAATTATATACAACTTACATCATCAATTGTTACTGATTCATTTATCAATAACAATCATTGCATTAACATATCGGCGATGCATCGTACAGTTACATGACATTTAAACACAGTTTGCTGTACTTTAACACATAACTAGTTAACTTTAATGTATTTATATAATCTCTGCACTTCATTATTTGTACAATTAATCGGGTATGTCGTCTAGTCGAGTAAAGGGTTAACAAATAAAATTCACACAACATACACGGAGAGAAGTATAAACGACAGAATCGTTTGCCCTGCACTACCAAGTCGTGTACACCACACGACTGAGTAGTGTAGAATAGAACAGAAAATTGTAACCTCCAAATATATTTTAGCCATCTTTGTTTACTTTTAGAGGTTACATTTTCTGTTCTATTCAACACCACTCAGTCGAGTGACGCAAACGACTCAGTCAGTTTATAGTTTTCTCCACGTGATAATCTCAGTTAAATCATACTATTTTTTTGTTATAAATGGAGTATTGAACTATACTGATACATACTGAAAGATTTAAATACTTTTCAAAACATCACATATTAATATGTATTCAAGATATATTAAAACATTATTTATAGTATACTTAGTATTATACATATCAACGTTATTTAACGTTAAAATGTCGGTGGAAATTTATAGGATAATATCTAATGTTCCGAAAAATGTTTCAATGCGTCACCTGGGCAGAAGAACCCCGCATCTCGCAGACCACATATTTCCTATAAGGCAAAAGCCATTTACGAGATATGGGGTTCTTCCACCCAGGTGACGAATGATTCAATAAATATTAATATTATTTCAACACTTCATTTTTAACAACATTAAAACAAAGTCGCAGTGCATTTAACGGATCAAACAAATTATGAATCCGTTTGAAAAACTGAAATGCACAAAATTCGATGCCCCCTTCGGCGTAAGCGAAACACTTTGACTTGATAGAACTCCCAGAGTTCGTTGTATATTTATTACCAAACGTATTGTCATGCGCATTGTCAGTTCAGAGGGTCGCCTGCTTTGCAAAATTGATATAAAAATTACGTCGACGAATTGTACTATTCGCGTTGCATCGTTGAACGCTCACTCTTCAACAGGCTACCTACTTTTTTCAGCAACCTTAAACATTTCATTCATCTTTGGACGCAACTGGATACAGCGCTGGCTTTTATACCCGGCTGCTTTTATGGCCAGACTTGAACAAATGCCTCGACATTTTTTACGACCGCGCCTATGTTAGTTTACAACCGAGCAGAAACGTGAGTATCGTCGCGATTATCGCAGTGGCTGAGAACGCTGCTCTGCCGCTCGAAGACTTGTGGACGTTGACCTGGGACCTCTTCTTCGGTAGCACGCCGTCGATATCGTTGGTCTCCACCTCCCGTGGACATCCCATCCAAACCGGGCCTGCTGGCTTTGGCTTTTCGTGCGCCACTTTCATTCGCATGTCGTCGAACTCCCAGAAGCCTTTGTCTTTGAAGAAATACGTTTTTCCTGAAATCGTTCGACATGTTAATTAGTTTACCGTCAGCGTGGAAATGAGATTCGATCAGACTTTGGCGACTATTTCGGTATCATTTGGTTAACACTTTTACTTCCTGCAATCCGATTAAACGGCTCTTGCATCGCCACTTCCGGCTGATCAAATCCATTTCCGGGCTTGCCGAAAAATAAACAATAAGCTCGTCGCATCACGTACCGTTTTTCCACTGGAAAACTGCGTCAATATTGTCCCCGATGCCGGCGAACATGCTCATGTCCCTTGGATAATCCAGCTCGACATGATTGATCGACTCGTCGAATCTGAAAATGGCATCAAAGCAACGTTATCTTCGATGTCAACTTTTGCCTGTCAAGACACGCGGATGTGGGGCTTATAGCAGGGCAATCAGCGTCGCTATTGGCTAGTTACCTCCAGTACATGGTGCCGCTGAAAAAATAAGTTCGGCCGTTGTGTCCCCAGACCATCGCGCCATCGATTTTCTCCAAACTTTTCGGCAGACCGAGCGTGTACAGTGGCTTGGGATAGCCGGGCTCGAGTAGGTTGGCGTTGAACACGTAGTAAAGTTTGCCGATGAAGAAGACAATTTTCTTATCCGGCCGCTCGTACACCGCGTCCACGTGGTCAATTATCTTCGGCAAATTGAAGAGACGGACGATTTCCGCAGGGTAGCCCTCGTACAAGCCTTGATCACCTATCCGCCACAAGTACTGCAATTCAATTACATGACATTCGTTAGACCTCGTGTCAGGTGATTGTGCGCGATTCAATCTGTAACTTTCAGTTGTCCAAGTAAAAATTCAGCATACGATTTTGTAAGGCGATACCCAAACAAAAAAATAGTTTGGAAAGATTATTGATATTTGACTCTGGAAACCATTGTAAAACCAATCTTGGTTCAAGATTCATCCACTATTCCTAGACAGGTTCCATGATTGGAAATCCATTCATGGAACCTACATAGGAATGGTGGATGCACACTTGCTCCTAGAGTGGTTTATATAGTTTAAATCAGAACAGTTTTCATATTTATATTAAATTATAAAAGTCGATGACCTCTGTCTTCGGATTTATCGCTTTTTATCATTGTTGCGGCATAGAATTTATTAGAATTTAAACCTTTAAAATCTTTATGGACAGTAAATCCACATAAAAGTTCCTGATGTGACGTAGTAAAATTTACTACGTCATTTGAAGAATTATTATCCGATACGTTACGTTGCGATTATCAAATGGTGAATCGTAATACATTCCTAGTAAATTTGATCAAAATCTGTTTCTGTTATTCGAGGAATAAGTTATTCAAAAATATATCCGTTTTTGATGTGCAGGTTAATACATATTCGCGTCTTCGAATGGTCTCACAAAACTGCATTATATGTCTATGTCTCACTTTTCCGCATAGGACTATGAAGCCAATAACAGTATAACTTTGCCTATAAAACTTTTCACAGTCCTCAGCTTGAAATAATCCTGCTAGCATCAACAGTCGCCGGGGATATTCAAATTTATGACATTATTACGCAGAATTAAAATAATGGAAATCGGACGGGGTGACCCGTTCGCCGTTAATGAGCTTTTGAATCAGTTTTTAATTCGATTACAAGTCGTGATATTAATGCAGTTTGAGCGCGCTTTCGCGATGAATCTTTGCAGATTCGATAGTGTCATTATGGATTAAACGAGAAAAAATTGCGTTTCTTTTCACTGGCTCGACGAAATCCCTGTTTTTAACGGTTAATTATGTGCGAGTTTTGCGACAATTATTGAGTTACTATATGAATACCCTTGTATAAAAATATATTAAACGATGTAAAGCATTAATGTAATAATTCTAGGCAAAAAGAAATATACATATATACATATATATAATCAAGTTCTCGCATCAGCAAAAAGATATTACATTACCCATGAGAAATATATCTCAGAAAAAGGGAGAACAAGATATGATCTTGAATTGTATTCGTAATTAATTTGTATTGTTCTGCATTCAATAAATGCAATGCCAATTGTAAACATTGGCATTGTATTGTCTTCTTGTATATTTTGCGTTCTTACAATTTAAGAACGCAAAATATACATTTACTGGATTAAATCATATTTTTACGCTGAGTGTACATTTACGTATTATATAAGAGATGAATGCAGGTTGCAAGACGAAAAATGAATGAAAATTATTATGTATTACGAATGTATCCTTAAAAGAATAAATTTTGTATTATTTCTCAAAAGAGCTTGATAACTGCAAGTCATTACCCCGAAAGTCGTTATCCGTTTCCACGAGTCATTTTTTACAGAATTTCGATTAAATACATTTTACACGAACGAAAATCCCGATTTTGATCACGTACAGTTTGTCATTGTTTAACCGTACCGCGCGCCCGAAATTTAATTTCGCGAGTGCGACTTCGATCGAGAAAACAATTGATTTCGAGTACTTTCGCGTTTCTATTTCCGGACTGGATGGTCCGAGTGACGCATGTCGAGCCAATACCGTGTACGGTAACGGAATTGGCCGCACGCCGAAATTCGGTGCCATCGATGGTCGCGGTAATGACGGCGTGTGTATGTAAATGTGCTCGCATACTCGTCCTTTGAAGATGAATATCTCCCTGCGAATGACGCTGATGGCGTCGTAGGTGGTGTCACACTTGTCAGGCACATCGTCCCGTGCAGTCGGCCGACTGGTCCAGCGATGCCTGGGCCGGTGCGTCGATGGCGCTAAGGTCGTCGTCGTAGTTGTCGTGCTCGTCGTCGTCGTGTGATGCCGGTGCGGTTTATGAGGTTGTTGCGGCCAGTAATTTGGCCTCTGAGGATGGTAATCTGGTCTACCTGCGAGCACAAAATTAAACCGCTAGAACGATATTTTTCTCACGCCGAGCCATTAGTTTGGAGGTATTCTTGGCCGGAAATTGTCACCTTCGACGTAGAGGGAGAAAAGTTTGAAAAGCAAAAATTATGTGGGGGAGAAAATGAACTATTGAAACAAAAATACATTGCAATTAGTTCATCGGTGGATTAAGATGATAGATAAATTAGTATTTTGTAATAGGACATACTTCAGAGAGAGGTTTATTCGAATTATATAGTTACGTATTATTTTTTATAATTTATTTATTATAATGTTTAAACTGATGCAATATATGTAAAAATAGACGATACATTCAGACATCTTGCAGTCGGATTATACTTTATTTTTACAGTCTTGAATTTTGTAAGGGTAGTTATTTTTTAATGAAAATGAAATGAGGTTACAAAATACGAAAAAGGAATTTATTTTCCTCATACTCTGAGTCTGAATATATCAAAGTTCAGTTTGATTTTGGTTCCATCTGTCACAAAATGCAATTGATCCAATGACAAATGCCCCTAATCAAACCGACTATATTCAACAGCAATCATTCTGTTTCTTCAGTTGAAATATACAAATATTCAAAATCTACTGGGCTTTGTAGTATTTTCGTCTCTACGAATGCGAAATTCACATGTAATATCAAATGCTAATTTCATTCAAATCTATAGAAAGTAGTATTCATCTTATAAGAATCGTGTCGTGTCAAATCCATTTCCATTTCTTCATCTTTTTGGTAGTTTCATTTCACGGTTTTTCTGAACGCAGTCTTGACTTTGTGCGTACATTCTTAAATATATGAAGCTGAGAGAATTAGTTTGGAAAGAATTTAATTATCAGAGAGGCAAGAGAAAATTGCATATTGATTGATCGAAAAATGTGGAAGGTCGTGCCGGAATTAGCGAGACGCGGGTTAAGGAATTATGCAATTAATTGTTATTCCTGACCAGATCTCGGCGGATGACGAGGTGGCGGGGGTATTCGCGGTCTGTCCTCCGGATAATGGTTGGGTCTCGTCGGTCGCGTTCGCAACGGTCGATAAGTCGTGGCGGTGTTCACGGTGCTGATTGCAGTGGTGGTCGACGGTCTCACGGTGGATGAGATCCCGGGAATATTGCCCCAGAGCTTGCCTTCGGGAGCACCTGTAAGAGTAAGACACTTTCAGTCGTAACGCTGCTCGTTTAGGGTAGTTATAAGCAAGAGCTTAATACACGCTTGTTTCGCGATTTTATATGTTCTTGCGCTATTTTTGGAATGACCAATAAAATCATTTAAATAATTATCCTGTAAGTTACGTAAGAAAATCGAAAATTGTCGGAGGAATTTTGTTAAGACTTCTTTTGTTTTTAAAGAAATATTTTTATTATTTATAACAATAAAAATTTTTCCATCCATTCATTACGTGTCCAAAAAGACACGTAATGAATGGAAAACATTTTACATTTCAAAGTAATCCGCATAACTTTATGAAGAATGTTTCCATTTGTTTACAGCGGATTAGCGTTGTCTCGAATTTATGCTTAAAAATGTCTTGCTAGAAAGCTTGAAATCAGCGAAAGCCTGTGACGAATAACGTTCCAATTCATACCCTGTTCCTTTTCGCGATTATTCATAGTTACAACCTTGGAAGCAGCTGAATTGGAAATGAGACACGGCGGTGCGAACAGTGCGCGGAAAAGCTTCGGTAACAACGCGCAATGCCGATATGTTGCTATTCAATTCGGATTATCAATCGGAGCGGCTTGAGCCAGCTGGAGCCCGCGATAAAAAGGGGTTTGAAGTGGCTCGTAAATTTCGCGCTGATATTAAGATCTTAATTCGCGTTCTGCCAAGCAAATTTCATTTCTCTTTTCGCCTAGCTAAATCAATTCGGTGAAATAATGGCATCAACGGGAGCGAATCCTTTTGCCGTCGCGTGATTCGTGTCCAACGTGCCGAGCATAAACCGGGGATATGAAGAATGAAATCCGAAGGCGGCAGTGGCGTCGACGTCGCGCTTTTTTAGGTTCTTTCATTAGACGGGGGAAATATAATGAAAAGCGCGCACACACACGGAATACGTAACAACGCGCACGCTCTTAAGACGTTTAAGCCAAACGGTAATTAGCAATTACTGTAAGAGGCTTTATTTCCTTCGCCAACTTTATCTCCGATTATTTCGTTCGCCCCTCTTTTCCGGACAATGTACGCGTAACAACGATTACCGTTTAAGAGGATTGCCGTGATTTGCGGTCAGCGGTGAACAGGGCATTTAGGAATGCGAAATTTTGGCACCACGATAAGCAGTCTAAGACAGATGACCGGTTATATAGTTTCTGTACATTCTAATTGCTTTTCGGAGGCTTCAAAACTTTAGTTTTAATTTTTTAATACTAATTAACAATACAAAATTATTAGCATTTACAATACACTCTTAAAAATATTCTTTTTGACGCAAAAGGATTCAGAATTCCTTTTGTTAGAAAAGGAATTCCTTTCAATTTTAAAGGATATTCATTTTTGGTTCTGAATCCTTTTGCGTCAAAAAGAATATTTTTAAGAGTGTATAATAATATGTTGCTTTACGCCATAAATATCTAGCCCTTTAAGAAAGAACTATCTTAATTCCATGGAAAGAGAATGTCGGTAATTCATATTTGTTTAAATGGTAATTTTTCAGTTTGAACTTTTTATGAAGCCGAGATTTACTTTACTTCAAATTCAACTCAATTTCTGGCGATTTCATCACAACTGTAAGAATAAAATGGGCGGTTGCATAGATTTTTGATACTGACATATTCTTGTTTGAATTAATAACGATCTTGTTATAGATTATAAAGAAGTGTCTTTTACATTTGTGTACTATCTATCTATCTATCATAATTTATTCTCGCACTTTTGGCCTTTCGGCGTACAAAAGGTCCCGATATAGCCCGGGCGCAGCTCGCTATTGCAGACACACATACATACATACATACAAATATATACATAATTACAGTCCTACACACCACGCTAAACTACACGCTTCATTTCTCTATCCTTCTCTCCAAACCACTTCGCTTTCGTATCTCTTTCATTTCGCCATCGCCTCGCGTTCGCTTCGCCCTCTCTTCGCTCTCGCTACGCTTCGCTCATGCTTCTCTCTCGCTTCTCTCTCGCTTCGCTCACGCTTCTCTCTCGCTTCGCTCTTGCCTCGCCATTTCGCTTTCCGAACGCCACTGTCTGCCTATTCTATCTTGACACGTCGTTTGCCGCCGGGACTTCAGGTTGTGCCCAGTTTTCCACGTTCGCTCACATTCCTTCATTCGCTCTTTCCTCTACCCTCACTCTCTCTTCTCTTCTTCTTTGCTCTTCTATTTCTTCCATCCACCTTATCCCTTTCCCATCTTCATTCAGCAACTCCCACCTATTCCCTTCCCATCTTTTACCCTTCCTACACTGGTACATTACATGTTCAAGACTCTCCTCTACTTTCCCACACAAGCTACATTTTCTTTCGTTCTCTCCTAGCCAATACCTCCTCTCCAGACACCCATTCCCACATCTCCATCTCAGCAATGTTCTCCATTTCCCCCCCCTTCTTTATCTCTTCCTTCCGGGTTCCCTTCGAGCCATTTATCTCCCTTTCCATACACATATATTCTCCCAAACCTCGATCCCTCAATTTTTGCCCTCCTCTCTTGTATGTCAACCTCTTTATCCCTTTCCACCAATCTCTCTACAATTTCAGCTTGCCTCTCTCCCTCTCTTATTCGCTCTATTCCCTCCGAAGACATTCCGCATCTCCATAAATATCTTTCTCTCTTCTCTTCTCTCCCTCCGTTCTCATCCCTTCTGTTTGGCCTCCCTACTTTTTCTTCTATGCACTTCCTCAACAGTACCCTTTCACTATCCCTTCTTCTTCCTCTTTCTTCATACGCCATTGCTCTTCTTCCTGCCGTTATTCTCAGTTTCCCCCATTTAAACTCCTCCCTTACCACATATCCCGGTGTACACCTCTCTAACCCCGCTATCCATCTCCCATATCTTTCCTGCATCTTCTCCACTTCTTCCCACTCCTCCCACCCTCATATCTCCGCACCGTACATCACTATACTCACTACTATGCTTTCGAACAGCAGTCTTCTCCATCTAATCCTATCTCTCATTTTTCTCTCCCCTATCCCCCATACTCTCCCCATAGCCTGTTTTGCTTTTTTAACCCTTTCCTTCACGTGCTCCTTTACCTTATTATCCCTAATGAATTTGAATCCCAAATAGTTAAAGCTCCCTACCTCCTCCACCTCTTTACCTTTCCATTTCCATATCCTTTTCACCTGCTTTCCTTTCGCTCCCCCCTTTCCAAATACCATCACCTTCGTCTTTCCTACATTCACTTCGAGCCCCTTCTTGTCCAAATATCCTTCCATCCCTTTAATCATTTTTCTCAGTCCCTTCTCCTCATCCGCCAGCAGCACCGTGTCATCCGCGTATGAGAGGGACCATATTCTCCTCCCCCCTGCAACTACCCCCCCCTCTTGCGCCCCTCTCAGTCTCTCCTCCATATCTGCCAAATAGATGTTGAAGAGAGTCGGGCTCAGCGGGCATTCTTGCATTACTCCTTTTGTGATCCAAAACTCCCCCGACAAACTTTCCCCCACTTTAACCCTACACTTCGTTATCTCATATATTTCCCTTATGCGTACAATCAGTTCTTCACTCACCCCCCTTTTTCTCATCATTTCCCATAATTTATCCCTCTCCAAGTTGTCAAATGCTGCTTTTAGGTCTACGAATAACGCAAAAACCCTTCCTCCCTTCTCTCTTATTTTTTTATCTATCGCATGCCTCATAATGTACACGTTGTCCATGCAACCCCTCCCCTTTCTGAACCCAGCCTGGTTTTCTTCCCATTTGCCCCCTTCCTCCATCTCCCTCTTTAACCTATTATTAAAAACGCTTGCATATACTTTATATGCTGAACCCATTGTCGTAACCCCCCTATAATTTTCCAATTCATCTCTTTTCCCCTTCTTGAAAATTGTGACAATCATCCCCTCTCTCCACTCTTCTGGGTACCCTGTGCCTTCTCCCGCCTCCTTTATCAATTCCACCAACTTATCCCTTATTTTCCCTCTACTGTTTATCCAAGCCTCTCTCTTTATTCCGTCCACCCCTACGGCCTTATTCTTTTTCATCCTATTGATCTCTCTTTCAATTTCCTCTCAATTCAGCCTTAGCTTCCCTTCTCTTCCCCCTCCTCTTTCTTCTTCGATCCTCGCTTCACTCGGTCCCGGTTCCCTCCCCTCCAACCTACTCATAAAAAATTATTTCCATTCCTCTATACTATATTTCTCTGTCACGCCTTCTCTCTTTTTTAAATCTCTTCTCAAAAACTCCCATGCCTGCGCCTCACTTCTTATCTCATTCAATTCTTTCCTCTTTCTTTCCTCCCATTTTTCTATCTTCTTTATCTTTAATTCCGTAAATTCCCTTTTTAATCTTTTTTTCACTTCCGTATTTCCCTTTTTCCTTTTTTCCTTCTCCAATTTCTTTTTGAGCTTCCCATACTCCTCGTCCCACCATTCCTTGTTCCCTCTTCCTCCTACGACCACCTCTTTCCATTCTACCATATCTCTTACCTTTCCTAGTAATTCCCTCCCCCTCCTTTCTCCCATATAATCTCTTCTTCTTTCCTTTGGAAATTTTCTATATCCTTCTTCCCCCATTTCTGCACCCTTATCTTCTTTTCCATCTTCTCTTTCTTTCTGC
>JABFPB010002886.1:0-18669 GCA_022817645.1 Ceratoteleas bidentatus | reverse complement strand
TGCCGCCCCGTTTGCAGGCGCGTTGCGGACCCGCGCGGCTCAACCCACATTGCGGGTCCGCAGCGCGCCCGCAAACGGGTCGGCAGGAGCCCTATTTTGAACGGAGAGTTGCTTTGCACCAAGGCTGCAGCCTTACATGAGAGGCAGCAGCGCGTCAAAATTTCTTTCCGTGTATGAATTGCAAAATAAAAAATATTCCAAATTAAAAATTCTCGGCCAATTAAATTTATTGAAAAATATTACAAAATTAAATACCATTTCGAATTTAATAGAAGTTCAACACTTAACCGGAATTATAATAATTTTAGAAATTGAAGCTTTTCTGCGAGATGAATTTGTAATTACTAATCAATTAAAAAAAAGTATGTTCTGGCTCAGTAACAGACGAAAAATTAAAATTAGAAGTAAAAATAATTAATGCAAATTTAGAAGATCTGTCAAAATTTAAAGAAGGACAAAAATTACAAATCATTGGTGAATTAATTATTGTATCATTGTTGTATCAAAAATTACAAATCATTGGTGAATTAATTAAGGTATTTATTTATATAATTTTAGAAAAATTTTTTAATGTAGAGATGATAAACAAAATTGACGTTATACTTTCCATTTCAGATGAAATAATAATTTTAAAAGTGATCGATTCGAATTATATGACAATAATGGAAACTAAAATGATGCCGGAAAATGAATTATTAGAAGGATGTGAACTCATCAAATTTTTTAATTAAAAAATACACCATTTGTAGGTTTTTAAACATCATAAATAGGGACGGAAATACCGTCGATTTTTTTCCCTTTTTCGAACTCCCTTTGCACTTTCTTTGCAATTATTCGTCCATTAAAGAGTCAATAAGTCCCGCAAACAAAGGCGAGCTTCGTTTTAACTCCATGAATCAGATTGTCGATTAAATCAGCAGCGCCTCTCACGTAATATTAGACCGACATTGACCCAAACGCCGTCTTCTCGGTGGTTTGGAGCGAATTCAAGTGCGGCGATACCGGTGACGTCACGTTTTCAAAGTCAACGCGATTTTCACAAATAAAAATAGACCCGCGCTAAACAGCAGCAGGTGTTTTCGTCGTGTCAATGAATACATTTGTCAGTTTCTCGTCGATAGGCAAATTTAATTTGTACTAATTATTTCTCTGATTTTATTACAAATCAGACAAAACATAGGAAATAGTGTTTCGAGTATTAAATAGAAAATAAAAATATTAGCAAATACTATTTTGAGGTAAAAGAAAATTTTTTTAAACAAAAAATTTTTATTTTAAAATACTGTTTAATGTGTATCACTTATTGTTAGTAAATTTTTTAAACATTTTTTTAGTTTTTTCGTAATTTGATGAAAGAAAAAAATACAGTTTCACAAAAATATTCTTTTATTGTCGTAAAAATCAATTATAGATAAATAAATATCAATTCATATTATTAAAATAATAAGTTAATAAATTATGATAATAAATAATTAAATTTATTTTACTTCCTAACCGTGGTATTTGATTTCAATAAGACACAATTTTTTTATCATTTGAAAAACTATTTGAAATAATTATTTGAAATATATGTTTTCTAAATAGTATTTCAAACAACTATTTAGTAAAATTATAATTAAAATATATTATTCGAAATATATATATTTAAGTGAAAACTATTAAAACACTATTTTGAAAATAGTACCCAGCACTGCTTCAGATATATATTTTTATACACATCCAAAAATAGAAATATATTGGGAATGTATTTTTCCTTCATGGCTAACGTATTTCTACTTTTACTAGGAAAACATCTTCCCAATATATTTCAATAATAAAAAATATATTCCCAGTATATTGCAAACATTGGGAATATACCAGGAATATATTAACGAATATTACGAATATACTGAAAATACATTTTTGATTCAATATAAACATTGTGTTTCAAAAGAAATTTTTATTTTTAAGTTTGAAAAAATGTGTTTGTGAGTTATATTTAAGTTTATGTCCTAATCTGTCTATCATAAACAATACAAATGTAGAGAAATAATTAATTCATGTTTAAACTGATTCCAAAGACTGATCATTTTTACCCCATTTGACCCTATATTTCAAAAACTTCTACAAGTCCAAGAAATGATTTTGAGATTTCATTTAAAAAATTTAAAAAATTATTTTAATTGAAAAAAACGAATAATTGCATTAAAAAATTATTTTAATTGAAAAAAACGAATAATTGCATTTTTCCATTATTTTAATTGAAAAAAGAATAGTTGCATTTTTCAGTTATTTTAACGAAAAAAAACGAACAATTCAATTTTATTACGTTTCTTGTCACGCTTGATTTAATGTCCAAAAAATTAATATACAAATCGATATAAATAAATATATAAATCAATCATAATAAATAAATTATAATTGACAATTTTCGCTCCTCATCTCCTCAAGACGCCAATTCCAAATCCCCACATTTTCTGCGCCTTTCCATTCGCAGCAAACGGTTTTTCAGTTTCCCATACACGGGAAACTCCTCCGCGAATTTCTCTAAAAACCGAATGACGTTTCGGCGAATTTCTTCCTCGAACTGCGAGTACTTGCTCGCGATCTTCCGCAAATCATCCTGGGAGATCTGCAAGCAAACCGCTGGTGAATTGCTAATAAAACGGAGCTGGCTTTAGTTTTCGTCCAATTTCATTGTAACGCACTTGCTCGGTGTACGACTTCATCACAATGTCCATTGTGACGTACTTTTCGAGGGAGAATCCCACCTAAATGAATATAAGAATATAAGAGTGAAAAAGAGCGATTATTAGTTGGTTTATTAGTTTGTAATAACGCGTTTCTAAGTTTCTCTTATTCTTTCGGGCTTACGGCTGGGGAATCGAGAATTTTCCGATTTTCTCGGCGCAGTTCGGTGAGACTGTCGTGGAACGCGATTGCTGACCAAGGCTCGCGAAAGTAAGAATAGAAATCGCAGATCAAAGATGCCTGAGCGGAATTGAATTGAAATTAATTGTACAATCGCAATGTATTAATGTATTCGTGGTAGAAAGTGGGAAAATGTAAAAATTTGAAGATGTAAATAGTTGTCAATTATAATTGAAAACGATTGGTTTAGATTGTTTTATAATTGAACGATTATCAATTCTGGTAATAATAGATGAAAATTAATAAATCTGAACTTCGTAAAGGTATCAATTTTTTAAATCGTAATAATTGAAGAAATTGTAGAATGATTTATCGTTTTCAGTTATTTGTATTTGTTATTCATTATTTGATAATTTAATAAATTATCAATTCTGGTAATAATAGATAATCTATATAAAGAGATCTGAACTTGATGAAAGTTATCAATTTTTTAAGTCGATGAATTGAAGAAACTATTCAACTATGATTATTTGCTATTTTCAATTATTTCTGTTGGTAAATGTAATCTTAAACAGGCTTATTTTTAAAATAAATCTATTTTTAAAATCCCTTCTAAAGCGTAATTGAGAAAAATTGAAACTTATATTTTTCAATTACTTCTACCTTCAATTATCTACCTATCTAAAAATAAAAAAATGACAAAGACCTTAAAAATCGAATCGAAAAAATTGAAATATATATTTTTCAGTTCTTTCTACCTTCAATTATCTACCTACCTAAAAAAATTGACATAAAGGACCCTAAAAATCGAATTTAAAAAAATAAAATTGATATTTCTCAGTTATCTAACAAACCGTTGATAGGCCTCGAAAATGAATCGTAAAAAATGATACTTGAAATGATACTTGAAACCAAATATTTGCCAAAGCTTCATTTCAGCGTACTTGAAACCGCGCTCTCAAACGGTTGAGTATAGAATCGTGTTTCCCGTAGAGCGCGATCATGTTCTGGATCTCGAAGCTCTAAAACAAACGCATATTAATGCTCGGGAACGCGTCCTTTTCTCGTGAAATCACGGTTAATTGAATCATCGGCATTTTCACCTTTTTGCTGCAGCACGTTACGGCCTCGACAATGTTGCGCCGACTCAACTGTATACGGAAGTAGCCGGTTTCAGATGCGCAAGAACCAGTCACGAATACTTCGCCCTGTTCACAAGCGTGCTTTTTATTGCGGGTTAATGACGTAATTGTAGTCGTCGGTTTTGCATTTAGCGATTGTATTTCGCGGAAATTGATTGGCCGGTGATTAATCACGAAAGAAAGAATTTTGCGAAAGAATCGTTACAATTTGAAGCGAAAATGTATTAAATAATTGTTTAAGCAATGATTTGAATATTATAATCAGTTGAATTTAATAATATTTATCAATAATTAATAATTTGAAGCAATAATTGAATAATAATTGATTGCAGAGTTTAAATTGAATTCCGAATTTCAGAATTTATTGACCATTTTAAAGGAAGATTATTATTAGATAATCAATACATTTTAGAAAAATTCATTCGGCGTTAAAATAAAATTTTAATGTTAATTTAATTTTCGTCAATTTTATCAATTAATTTTCAATTCATTTAATTTTCGTCAATTTCGGCAATTAATTTTCAATTCATTTAATTTTCGTCAATTTCGTCAATTAATTTTCAATTCATTTATTTTTCGTCAATTTCGTCAATTAATTTTCAATTCATTTATTTTTCGTCAATTCCGTCAATTAATTTTCAGTTATTTCAATTTTCGTCAAATTCAATGATTTGAATATTATAATCAGTTGAATTTAATAATATTTATCAATTAGCAATAATTAATAATTTGAAGCAATAATTGAATAATAATTGATTAATTGCAGAATTTAAATTGAATTCCGAATTTCAGAATTTATTGACTATTATTGATTGATTATTATTAGATGATCAATTAATTTTTGAAAAATTCATTCGGCATTAAAATATAATTTTTGTATGAAAAATTTGACGTGTTTTTTTATTTAATTGATTAATCAATTGCAGGCATTCACTTGTTCAATTAATATTCGAATGCAAATTTTGGTATACCAACACTTTTAGAATTGCATGTATCGGAGACTCCAAGAGCGTCTCGACCGGGACTTGTAACACTGAGATAATAATACCCATCCGGAAGTACACAAGAAACCACAACAGGCGCGGAAAACGTCCGAGTGAGTTTTTTATCGTCAGTTGAAAACCGTTCTTCGTGACTCGTTACCTCGCCATCGATTACTTTTTTCACATGTCTCGCCAGCTTAAACGTTATTTTCGGTCATTACTCAAAATAAGCCAACATTACAGTTTTACAGTTATTCTCTTGGTCCAATTCGGGTAGAATGTTCTTTAGTGACAATTTCGAGAGAACCGTTTCGTTAAGAATTATCAATTCATGAACAATTATTTTATCAAATGATGAGATAATTGAATTGATAATTGAAATTTGCGTCGAATCATAATATAATTGAAATTAATAATTGAAATGCTCATCAAATCTTGAGATAATTGAAATTATTTCATCGAATCGTTATGTAATTAATATTGATAATTGAAATTATTTCATCGAATCATAATATAACTGAAATTGGTAATTGAAATTATCTCATCGAATAATTTTGAATTAATTTCAATTACATCGAATGATGTAATTGAAATTAATAATTGAAATTATCCCATAGTTATGAGATAATTGAAATTATTTCATCGAATCATAATATAATTAATATTGATAATTGAAATTATTTCATCGAATCGTAATGTAACTAATATTGATAATTGAAATTATCTCATCGAATAATTTCGAATTAATTTCAATTACATCGAATGATGTAATTGAAATTAATCATTGAAATTATCCCATAGAGTCATGAGATAATTGAAATTATTTCATCGAAGCATAATATAATTGAAATTGATAATTGAAAGCGATAGAAATTATGATATATGTCGTCGACTTCCCTTCCTTGAATTCTCATGAAAACAAGCGAAGGAAAAGCTAAATGAGTCGAACCTCGCGACCGACTTCAATGGAACTGCAATAGCCGTGATTCCAGGAATCAGCGTGAAATTTCTTCGAATATTTTGTAAGCGTGCCAGCACCAAAAATACGACTATCGGCGGTGCCGAAATCGAGATCGATGACAAAACGACCGTCCAATAATAAGCCACATTTCTGAATTGCTACGGAAAACATATTCGATTAAGCAATTTTGAAATGGAATTGAAAAATTGAAAAACGATCAAATATTATGCAATTGAAAAGATATACAAACTTGTGAAACGGACTATGGATCGAATCTAACCGATTTTAAAATTATCAGATTTATCAATTCCATAAGATTTGATAATTTTTCAATTCCGTAAGATCTGATAATTAAAAATTATCGTATCTTACGGAATTGAAAAATTGTCAAATCTTATGGAATTGAAAAAATTATCAAATCTTACGGAATTGAAAGACGATCAATTCGGAACATTTTCAGATTTTTCTAACTTGCCAAAATTGCCATTCCTTTAAGGCTTTCGACAATATCAGAATATTGATAATCAATTCAAATTCAATTATCATTGAAAAGTCGTAATTGAAAGTCATTAAATCAATTCAAATTCCATTTTTCTGAATTATCTGTCAATTATCAACGATAATTGATTAACTCTGTCTATTATTTAAGAAGTTTTACCATCAGCAATTTTCGAGGGAACTTCCTTCCTGCGGTCAAAATTGAAAAACGCGTCGCAAGGAATTATCACTTCTTCACAACAACATGCTATCGTGACGGATGTGATGACTTTCTTCCAGATCGTTGGACCTTTCTTGGTTGACCATCCGGACACGTGCCAGCCAGAATAAACTGTGACGTCTTTCGCGTCAATTGCTCTCGTCACTGCATCGTAGACCTTTTAGCAGTACCGAATGTTGGCTCAAATTATGATGAATTATAGATTCTTTCATAAATAATTGAGCTGTGTAAATTCTTAATCAATTAACGGTGTCTACGCATTAAAATATGTCGAATCAAATTATTTTTATTGTTCTCAAAACTAATCGTCAGACTCGTTCTCTAAACTCTAACTACAATTATTTCCAACTTCAATTATTTTTAAGAATATTCAAGTAAATAATAATAATAATAATAATAACAACAACAACAACAATAACAATAATAATAATAATAATAAACTGCAATCAGTTTTTTGTAATTGAAATTTAAATTTCAATTACATTTCAATTATTAATATTACATTGAATTCTTATAAATAACTGAATGTATTTTAATTAAAGGGTAACATTTCAATTAAAAATCATTCAATTATTTTTAAGAATTCAATTATAAGAGTAACATTAATAATTAAAAGGTAAATTTTCAATTATAAAAAGGTTCAATTTTTTATAATTGAAAAGTTTCAATTATACAGGGATACAGTTATAATTGAAGGGTAAAACGTAAAAATTGAATGCAGTTTATTATTATTATTATTATTGTTATTATTATTATTATTATTATTATATTATTATAATTTATTTGAAATATAAACTAATTGAATAGTTAGTAAATATTGAATCAATTGAAGATCTGAAACTTCGAATATCGACGTCTCTGGGAGTCAGCTCGAGATCGGTCAATCTATCATGCTTCGTCCAGAATAGATTGTGACGTCTCTCGCGCCAATTGCACTCATCGTCGACCTCTGAGAAATTCCGACCGTATCGTCAGCTGCATTGCGAGCTATTGATTTTGCGATCGTCCAGAGATGTTTCAATTAGCCAGTGAGTGGCAGATACCACTGTTTAATGTCAATTATTTTCGCGCCGTCAATTATTGTCAATTATTTCACCGGTCAACGGTCGTTTTACCTGGCAATCGACGGAACGCGTGTCATGCAAATCCGACGACTCGACGAGTGGGGGTTCGACCAGAGTTATCCACGATCCATCAACGCCTAAGTCGAGAATTGCATTCAATGCACAATAACATTCTATGGTGTCACCATAAAAGACAATGTTACCTGTGCGAAATTCGTAAAAGTTTGAGGAAAAATTTCATTTCGTTATGTTGGTGGTCGTTAATATAAAAAAGATCAAAATAAAAAAAGGAAAATGTTAAAAATAATTTATTTGTACTGGATTTTAATTGAAAAACGAATAATTGCATTTTTTTCAATTATTTTAATTGAAAAAAACGAATAATTGCATTTAAAAAAGTATTTTAATTGAAAAAAACCAATAATTGCATTTTTATTCCATTATTTTAATTAAAAAAGAATAGTTGCATTTTTCAATTATTTTAACGGAAAAAATGAACAGCATTTTTTCAATTATTTTAATTGAAAAAATGCTGTTCGTTTTTTTCCGTTTTTTTAATTATTTTAATTGAAAAAACGAATAATTGCATTTTTCTCAATTATTTTAACTGAAAAAAAGATGAATTATTGCATTTTTTTCAAATATGTTAATTGAAAAAAGGAACAATTGAATGTTTTAAATTATTTTAATGGAAAAACGAATAATTGAATTTTTTCAATTACATCTGAATAAATTTTTTTAACATTTCCAAGATTGACTGACTAAAAATAATTGAAAACATTTATTTCTGTAATTGATTACTTTTACTCTTCATTTTATTTGTGAACTTCTTAATTTTCTTTATGGAATCCGAGGCTTCCGCGTCATTGTCCACTGTTAAATAATTGAAAATATTCTCCTCCCTGCTGCTTTTGTACGACAGACATTCCGGCTTTCCGGTTTTTAAACCACAAGTTAAGACAAGGTAGTCGTAGTTGAACTTGCCGACCTTTTCCACAACCACGTATCTTTCTTTTCTGAAATAATTGAAACGCGTTCGCAATCAATTATTACTTGCAATTTTTCCTCGTTAAAAACGCCTCTTAACCTGTTTATCTCAATGACACTTCCGCGGACGAAGTTGCAAAGGTGTTGTATCGCGGAAATAACGGTGTAATCGTGACAGTGCAGTCCGTTAAATGGTATCATCTTTTTATGAATCCAATTCCTTCGTTTTTCGAATGGAAATTTGTTGTCGGATATGATAGTTATGTTATACAAATACTCGGGATCCGAAGTAAATCTAAAAATTTGCGACCGAAAATTGGTGTAATTGAAAAGTGTATTAATTGAATTTGAATGTATTTGAATTAATTGAAACCGAATTATATTGAATTAATTTAAACTGAGTTAAATTGATTACTTAATACTTAATTCAATTTTATTTATGATATTAATTGAAATAACTGAAATTGTATTAAAATTTAATTGAAATAATTGCAATTAAATTGAAATTCATTAAAAATTCAATTGAAATAATTGTAATTCAATTAAAATTGTATTGAAATAATTGAAATAATTGAAATTCAATTGAAATAATCGAAACTGAATTCAATTCAATTACCTCAAATTCAATTAAAATAACTGAATCTAAATTGAATTGAATATTTAATGAATTCAATAAATCTATACGCATTAAATTAGTTGAAACCAAATTAAATTAATTAAATTAAACTGAATTAATTGAAAAAGAATTGAAACGCTGCTATCACAACGTAAGGTTCAAATCTCCCGAGAAATGAAACTTCGGTTGTGGTCAAAGAAAAGAAGTGAAAAAAATAAATAATCGACCGATAAATCACGAAAATTGGTAGTTCCGACGGAAAAAACAATTTTCTCACCCTAAAGCTAGGTTCTCGGTGAAAGCGATGCCGCAGTCCGAGGCGCCGACAACTACAATTTTCGCGTTGATGTCTGTGCGCGGAACCGTGGCCAATCGCGAAGTTATCGCGAGTAGCGTGAACTTTTCGTCGGGCTCCTTCCGCGACGCGAAATAATGCTGAAACGAGAGATGCATTCGCAGACGCGGATGTATTCTTGTCATCAAACTCAGGAAGGAAATTTGCTGGTTTTTACTTGACTGCCAATCATTCTATGGGGATATGGAACAAAACGTTATCGTCGCTTTAGTAAACTTTGGAATGTGATATTCCACACATAATTGAAGATTCAAAATTGACATTGATAATTGAAGAGAACAGTGATTTACAATTACTTTATATATTGGTGTCAATTATTTAGGCAAATTAAAAAACTGATACGAGATTCTAGTCAATTATGGAATTGAATTAATCAATTCAACTTGTAATTAATACATTTTCAATTATTTTTTAGTTGCAATAATTTAAAAGTTCAATTATTTAAATTTCACTAAAAATGTATTTCTTTCTTTTAACCGATTCGAAATAATTGAAACGTGCTTACAATTTTTTCCATTTTTTCAATTACAATTACATTCAAAAGGATTTATCTTCAATTATTTAAATTCTTCTAAAAATTGATTTTTTTCTTTTAACCAGTTCGAAATAATTGGAACAATGCTTACAGTTTTTTCATTTTTTTCAATTACAATTTCACGTAAAATAATTTGTTCAATTATTTCTATTTTATAATTGAATATTATTTTAATTATTTCAATTTTGTAATTGAATATCATTTCAATTTTACAGTTTAATAATTGAAACAATGTTTTCCTAAAATAATTGAAACCCCGAATTGTTCTTTTCAATTATTCGTTATTCGTTTCCGAAAGGGGTACAATTTCAGTTGTCCTTCGAAAGTGTATCCTTCTAATATTTCATAACCGGTATTTTCCATCTTTACCGAACAGTGCTCGCCGTAAAATCGGTAATAGATCCGCGACGTGTCGCCAAGTCGCATGACTTCACGCAACAACGATCTGCTGTGAGCGGCGAAGATCGGCTTGATCACAGAGCAAAGTAGTGCCGTTTGCGCTCGCGCGGCCGACACGAACCGATAGTGGCGGCGCAGGAAGCCGACCTCCTTTTCCACGCTGAAAAGACCTTTGATTTTGTATCGCTGATTGACGTGTGTGCGCGCGGCACGCATTATGTTTTAATGCCACGTTGATCTTACTAATCGCATGCCCGATGTTTACTTTTCAACCCCACCGAAAGTGTCCTTTCACTTTTCGACAGTGAGAGGAATGTAATTGTTTAATTTGGATAATTGAAAATGCGCCAATACCAAATGATTTGGTCGAAAAAAGAGCTAAAATAAAGTTGTCTCTAGATGATTTCAGGAAATAATTGAATGAAATCAATTATTCCAATAATTGAATGAAATCAATTATTCCAATAATTGAATGAAATCAATTATTCCAATAATTGATTAATTATGCGAATAATTTTGTCGAAAAATAAAGCTAAAACAAAGTTATCCCTAGATAATTTCAACAAATAATTGAATGAAATCAATTATGCGAATAATGGAAAATGACCAATACGAAATTATTTAATCGAAAAATAAAGCTAAAAGCCGTAGAATAATTTCAGCATTAATTGAATGAAATCAATTATCAATTATTATTCCAATAATTAAATGAAATCAATTATTCCAATAATTGATCAATTATGCGAATGCTTGAAAATGCACCAATACGAAATGATTTAATAAAAAAAATAAAGTTAAACAAAGTAGCCTTTAGATAATTTCAGCAGTAATTAAATGAAATCGATTATTCCAATAATTGATCAATTATGAAGATAATTAAAAATGCGTCGATACTTAAAGATTTATTCGAAAAAAAAAATTTTTTTAAATGTATTTTACGACTATTTCAGTAACGATATTTGAATAAAATCAGTTATTCCATTAACTGAAAAAAATCTGTTGAAAAAACTGTTTTTTCAGAGATAATTGAAAAAACTGAATAAATTCTAAGAACAATTAAAAAATAATGAAAATATTTTAAACAATGTTAGACTTTCAATTACTCCTTTTAATTAAATCCGTCAGTTAAATCTACCGAACAATTACCCCGTTCAATTAATTCAATTGATAATTAATGCAATTAGTTCAATTGAATTAATTGAACTAATTGCTGTTCAGCGATTAAAACTTCGAAGCTAATTGAAGACGTCTAGCTACCTAATTACAGCGACGCCCACCATTTCCTCGGCGTTCGTTAAAACGTAGCAGACTTTAGTACTTTGTTCGCAAGTCAACGATTCGTCTACGTCCGAGAATACAGACTGCTCCACTGACATTTCGGACAAAAATTCGTTGACTCCAAGCAGATCTCCGCCCGTCGCCCTGCGACAATTCAGTTTGGGCGTTATGACTGATTTGTGCGTCAAGTACAGTACCAGCGGGGAATCCTGGTTGCGCTTCAGTGGCACTTTCTAGAGGTCAATTATTCGTCTTTGTAATTGAATTTCGGTTTTTATTTGAAGTGCTTTAATTTCAATTACAATTGACGTAAATAAGTGTGAAAATGACGTAAGGAGTAATTTAAATCGAAAGTTCAATTACTTTTAGGATTTCAATTAATTTTTGCAGTGTTTCAATTATAATTGAAAATCATATTAAAAAGTATGCAATTATCCATTCGCGGTTTAATTGAATTATAATTGAAAGTGACGTTAAAAATGTGCAATTGAAGGTGAAAATTAGTTTTCAATTCATTCTCAATTCATTTAATTTTCGTTAATTTCGTCAATTAATTTTTGGTTAATTTAATTTTCGTCAATTTTATCAATTAATTTTCAATTCATTTAATTTTCGTCAATTTCGTCAATTAATTTTCAATTCATTTAATTTTCGTCAATTTCGTCAATTAATTTTCAATTCATTTATTTTCCGTCAATTCCGTCAATTAATTTTCAGTTATGTCAATTTTCGTCAAATTCGTCAATTAATTTAATTTTCGTCAATTAATTTTCGTCAATTCCGTCAATATTTTTCAATTTTAATTGAAATCGAAATAAATACCAGTGCAATTACTGATTTGCAATTGAACCTGAAAATTCAATTACTTTTAACACTTAAATCGACCTTTGCCATTTTTCAATTATAATTGAAATCGAGATTCTAGTCAGATGAAAATTAAAAAATGCGATAGACTCTGAAAAAAGTAAATTATGCTGCAGTTATAATTAGAAATGGAATGTCGATAATGGAGTCTAAACGTCGTAATTGAAAGATACCAAAAAGTGGCGCAGTAACGGAAAAACTGGCGCATTTGATGGGATCAGCGTGGCGCAGTAATCTGCACCGGGGAAGCACTCGAACGCGGCTTGCAAAAACTCGATATCGCGACGAACGTTCGGCTCTTCTTTCACGCTAAACAGCTCGAGAGTGAATACGTTCAGCTCTGACATCTCCTTCAGAATCCACCAGTCCGGTCCTTCGGCGAACGAGGCACGACTTATGTCCGCGTTTGGATCGTCTTCTTGTAAATTATAATAACGTTAACTATATTTATCTGATCGTTATATTTATGGTAATTACCAGTTTTATGAAAAAACGGATAATTGCTTGAAATTACTTGTAAAAGGTCGAGACGATTTATCGTCTTCTCCGTTCATCTGGGCCAATTCACTGGAGGAACGTTCTGGCTGCATTTTGCGAGAATTGAAATTAATTTTATTTTGAAATTATTTTTAATGTATAAGAGATGATTGAAATTCAACTGAAATAATTGAAATTCAATTTAAATAATTGAAATAATTGCAAATTTATTAAAATTTAATTGAAGTAATTGCAGTTCAATTGAAATTCAATTAAGATTCAATTGAAATAATCGATGATTAATAATTGATTAAATTATTAATAATGTATTAATTTTTTATTAATTAATAATTAATTAATAATAATAAAAACGGTGATCAATTATTCCCGAATTACCATTCAATCGAAACTGATCAGCGAATTAATTGAAGTAATAATTGAATGCACTAATCAGATTCATTATTCATATAAATCAATGTCAACAAGTCAATTATAATTGACAATCAAATTTAAAATACATCGTCGAAATTCAAAATTACGTTATCGATTTGTCACATTTGCGAATAATTGTGAAAATTGAATCGTTTCTCAAATAATTGAATTCGACCATCGTTGTCATTTAATCAATTATTTGTTCAATTACTAAATTATTATTTCCATATCAACTGTTTTCAATTCTGAATTCAATTACATGATTGTTTTCAATTGTTATTTGTTATTTTTCAATTATTTTCGATGGTTTGTTGCAATTACTTTCAATTATCCTATTATTCAAACAAATAGCACCGACTTTACGCAATGTGTGTTAAGTAATGACAGTAACAACCTGCCCTAATGTCACGCGACTAATTTCCTTCTCACGAGCCAATGTGTAGACAGACTGATTTGCCGTAATTTCGTTGTCGTCCGGGGCGAGCGATTTTCGCGACAGACCGTTCTCAAGACGCGACTCGCGTACTTCCGTTTCATCTGTCTCCCTCGTCGCATACGCCTCAGCGCAAAAATTGATTTCTTCCTGGGTTTTGCAATCGCACACTAAACATTTTGTATTTGTATATAATTAAATTATATATAATTTATAATTTTAAAAAATTAGATATAAATTTATATAATAATTTTTTTGTAAATTTATAAAATAATTTTATAAAATAAATAAACTAATAATGTCAATTTTCCCTAATAAATTTAATTTAACCTAATACATTTAAATTTCGCAGCGCGAAATTTGAAAATGTGATTTAGTTATCTATTTTCATTTTTTTCAAATAAATAAAAATAAATTTTCATTTTAACGATGTTATAAAATTAATTTTTGAGGATCGAGGGTTTGGTATATCATTTATAATTGTTTGTATTTGAATTTGTTTATGAGGTTATTCTTTTTTATCTGAAAATGTATTGGGCGCGAAATTTGAATTCAGTGTTATTCCATGGTGTGAAGATTCAGGTGACCAAAAATGGAATCTCGTTACATTTTAGAAACCGTCCTTTTCCCACGCCAATCGCAGAAAAAAAGAAATCTTAGGAAATCGTCTTCCCATGCAATACTCGCATATTAATATCTACCATTTTCCCCAGGCGTCGCATCAGGATTATCATTCAACGGTAGGGAACTGTACTAAAAGAAACAGCATTATTTTTTCATATCATTCATTACATTGCTGACCTATATTCTCGTAGAATTAATAATTAATCGTATATTAAATAACCTATAAAATTTAAACAAAAACAAATTAAATTTTATAGATTATAAGGTTATAAATTTCAATATAGAAAATTTGCGCAATATGGAAATAACGCAGATTTTCTATATTGCGTTATTTATACTTAAAAGTGAATTAATAAAAATAAATAAAGACATATACCCATATTTAGCCTCATTAAATATGTTTTATATATAGTTTTTGTATATTCAACATTTATAGAATATATTTTAAATTAATTTTTTTAATATATTCTATAAAAGTTGAATATATTATTTTAAATTAAACTATTTTTTGATTAATGTAATGTAATTAATTTATTTATTAATTAATTATTATAAATAAATAAAATATTAATAAATTAATTAATTAATTCAATTAAAAAAATATATATGAACATATTTAACTTCATACATAGATATAGATATATAGATATGTATAATAACCGTGGGTCACTTTCTCCGGAAACTTTGCGCAAACCATTGTAAGGTCCCAAATCGAAATGTTCGTTGAGCAAAACAGTGTTAACGAGTCCGTTCAGACACATCGTGCCGTTCAATTTTCCCGCGTTTTCCGACACAAGACACTTTCGAATTTTCCCGCAACTTTTTATCATTTTTTTAAACTCGACCTCGTCGTAATACAGGAACAATGAATTCCCATTCGAATTTAGGAGGCCAACAATTTGCGACCTATCCGCCTTCCTGTAGAAAGTTTCGATTTTTAGGTACTTTTCGTTTTTAAATGTACTGTTTAGGCCGGGGAAAGTTGGTTACTTTACGAAGCGTATTTCCGTTTTGGGAAAACAGTCCTCTAAGCGGCAGATGAAAAGTGCAGGCAAATTTCGGTTGTTTTCGTTTATTGGGAGACACAGTTGTGCAATTCCTTCGAATTTCGCTATTTGAAAAGAATTGAGAAAGGAAACGGATTAATTGAAAAGTAACTGAATTGCTGAAAAATGAAACTAATTATTTGAAAAGAAAATAAGTAATTGAAAATTACTGGAGCGAATTGAAAAGTAATTGAATTAAGTGAAATCAGTTGAATTGATTGCAATCTGTTCGAAAAATTGAAAATCAACTGAAATAATTGAAAATTAATTTAAATTACTGAAAATTGATCGAATTCTTTGAACATTTATTGAGTTAACTGAATTATTAAATTAATTGAAAATCAATTCAATTAATTGAGAATTTTTGGAATAAATTGATAGTTAATTCAATTAGTTGAAAATTAATGGAATAAATTGAAAATCAAATCTTATTGAGAATTAATGGAATAAATTGAAAAATTTTTCAAATTAGTTGAAAACTGATTGAGTTAAGTAAATTACTTAATTAATTGAAAACGTTTTTGTCATTTCTAATTTTCAATTTAAGTTTAATTAAAGATTTTTTTAATTAAAATTTAAAATTTATTAAATTAAAAAATTAATTAAATTAACAAATTTTAATTAATTTTTTTTTCTAATAAATTTGTTCGTCTAAAAAATTTTTTTCTTCACTTTCCCTAGACACTTTGGCAAATGTTGCGCGCGTCTGAAAAAATGGTAATAAGCGATTAAAAATGCGCGTTGCGTCACCTGGCAGTATTCCGGGTGGGCTCACTATAATTACACACAAACAATACCAGGCATTGTTAAAGACAGCTTTCATCAGCGATTCAAGAAAATTCTCGGCGCAAAACGAGCGCCAGACAAGCGCCTGAACGAACATTGTGTCGCTCTCGGAAACTTCCTGGCTGTCGAATCAACAATAAGGAAATTGCGACATTCACTTTTAATTGATCTTTCAATTAAGCCGAACGTTTTCGCGGGAACGCTGTACTTATGTAAATCGAGGAGTTGGAGCAAAAATTAAATGAAAAGGGAAGATCTAAGAAATTAGAAAAAAGAAGAAAAAAGAAAAAAAAAGAGATGTGGAAACATTTTCCTTTTTTTTGCCGTTTTACCCATAATTGTCCCGGATCCAAATCGACCATTCGAATTTCGGAATTGACGCGTGGTTGGGATAATTGCACAGACCCATCGCGGAAATAATTTTTTTCCGTTCGTCTTCTTGAATTAAAATGCAACAGGACGATTCGCTAGAATTAATTATTTAATTTAGTTGCGATGTTTTGGCGGAATTGAATGTTTCGATTCAAATTTGGCGCCAAATTCAACGTTTGAAACATTCAGAAAAATTAATCACAAATTGAAAAATGGAAAAATAATCAAAATGAAAATCTTCGAAATGTTTTTAAAATCATTTCAGTGTGTGTAAAACGTATAATACTGAATTCTGCAGGACACGAGTTCAAAACTCAGTCCCGATTCATTAAAAAAAGTGTAATTAATATTTTAAAAAAGTATTTATTATTATTTAATGTTCTATAAATATAGCAGCCACATTTCAACATGAAAAACATGTTTTTTTATGTCAAATGACCCGGCAAATATTTCGCGCCAAATTTGAAAATAAAAAAAGACGCGGCGTTTTCATAAATACATTTCCACGTGTAATTAAGATCAGTGTATAATGCGTACTAAATGTCTGCAAAATCCGTCGAGCCAAACACGTCATA
The DNA here is from genome assembly GCA_022817645.1 of Ceratoteleas bidentatus. Lineage (NCBI taxonomy): Eukaryota > Metazoa > Arthropoda > Insecta > Hymenoptera > Scelionidae > Ceratoteleas > Ceratoteleas bidentatus. The sequence goes on along the minus strand of JABFPB010002886.1, from coordinate 1,172 downwards.
ACAGGTTTTGCATACGATTTTGCGCAGATTCGGTAAATCCTCGAGAACTGCGAAACGCACGTGCGACATTTTCGCGCGATTTACGTCAGTCACGCGGAAGAATCTTCGGACCGCCGATTTTGGCCGAGAAAATTGAGACGGATTTAATCGTTGCCAATTATTTGACTCGTCGTTAATTTGTTAACCTAATGCATCTGTTTATTCGGTCATAAAACATAGAGGAAACAAACGAAGACGTCCGATTGGAATGATTAGTTTAGAATTCGAAAATCGAATGTGTGAAATGGTTTATTTGCAAAATACGGCGAATTGAGTTTTATCTGTAGCTTTTCTACAAATAAAACTTCATTCATAAAATTTCAACTTTAAAATTTAAGTAAAGTGTTTTAAGTTAAAACCTTTGATTAAATTAAATGAATTTGATTGAAATAAATGAGATAAACCTTTTAACTCTTTGATTTTTGTCATTTAAAAATTAAAAAATTAAAAAATTAATTAATTAAAAAAAATTAAAATTTTTGTCGTTGGTTTTTTCACGATTTTTTTCTTTTTCACGAATTTTACAATTTCATTCTGGTTTTTTGAAAATAGTCTCTTATTTGAAATTCTGGTTTTAATTAAATTAAAACCAGATTTTTTTTATTTTTTAGTTACCAAAATTTCTTTTAGTAAAAATTGTTAAATTTTTTCTAAGAAATCCTTCATTTTGCTATCTGAAATCGACATTTCCTTTTCCATTTTCATGTCTCTTTCCAGCAATGAGATTTTCCCATTGTATGCAAGTGAATAGGGAAAAAAAATAAATAAAAAAACAAGAAGTAGAGGTAGAAGGAAAGGGAAAGAAGGCTACCGATCAACGTCGTGAAACTCGCGGCGATAAAGTGAAACGGTCTCGTTCACATGGTGGCCCGTAATAATGTCCGATGTGCGATTGTATCACGGTGTATCTCGCTGCACGTGACTCATCGGATCTGCGATATCGCGCCTCCAACTTAACATAAAACTCGCATTTATTCGAGCAAATTATAATGATCGCTATCCACCGGTGCAACTTGCATGAAAACGCTCCTGCGACCTCCGTTTCAGATTTTTTTTCGACATTTTTTACAACTTTGTAAAGTTTGTTTTGCATAAAAAATAATAATAAAATAAAAATTGTAATACAATATAAA
>JABFPB010002885.1:0-18671 GCA_022817645.1 Ceratoteleas bidentatus | reverse complement strand
AACCAAATATTGACAAGAAAATCCGGCTGTAACAGCCGGATTCCGGTTGTGGCAACACGGTATTTTTAAGAGTGTAGTGGAAACAATTGTATTAAGCAATACATTCTATTAAGAAGAAATTCATTCATTACATTTTACCTCTCAAGCTATTGTAGCGTTTAGTGACTCTTTTTATTGAGAAATTCAAAAATACGTTAAACACAATCCTCATCTACAGTCTAAGCCGCAATAAATTAAAAAACACGCCGTAAATAAAAAAAATGCGCAAGTTGCCAATTTCTTCTTTTCATTTGTATTGTTGAGCACAAATTGATGTTGATAGCAAAAATAATTTGGTGTTATGATGAAAAAAATAGTATTATGATAATTCAGCCAAAAGGTTCGCGATTGCTGGGGCTGTTACTTTTATAACCAGGGAAATATTTGTGTAAAGTTATCAGGGTATAATTGGTTTACCTGTTATTTTACACTTTTACAAGAGAATACAATTATTCTTACATTATTTTGGGTTTTTTTTATGTCTATTTGACATTTATTACACGGAAATAAATGATTCATGATTTTCCTACAATTGTTGAAACCGTTCGACGCTATATAGAATCATGATAATCTTCTTTAAAGACTTATTCTAAAATTAAAAATATCCTTCGGAAGTATCAGACAATTGTTAGTTTCAATTTTTAGCAACCCTTTCAACAAATGTACATTAGCTTTAAATACACTCTTAAAAATGTCCTATTGTCACAACAAGAATCCTTCTGCGAGAGTAGGAAAATCAGTTCTTTCACAACATGTCTTTCATTCTGTGGCAGCTAGACAATCTGTCTGAACTCGATAAGGAGCGGACTGCGCATGCGCAGTCCACGCCTTATTGAGCTCAAATAGATATCTTGCTGTGTCAGCAAGATATCCTGCACAGAATGACATTCATGTTCTAACTATAGGGACCCTTTGCTAACGGAAATCTTGCTGTGACAAACAGACGATTTCTAAGAGTGCAGTATACTGAAACATTCAGTCTGATACACATGAGGTAATTGCGTAATCATTTTCAAAAATAATAACAAAATGATACCCCGTGTTAAAGTTTCCGAGTATTTCCGAGAAACGTTCGGGAATTTGCAACGGGAATTTCCAGAGAAAACCGGAAAAATCCGGAAAGAATTCTTTTGTTTAGTAGATGGTTTGTTTATTACCATTTCTTTATGTTTATAACAAATGACTGTCCGGTAAACAAAAGAATTCCTTCATTTCGTTCCAGATTTTGGTTGTATATCAAATGCGCGAATCGCTCAATTTTTGTGTTTATAATAAGGTTTTTTTATAAATTGGCCCATTCTACTTCCGGTCTGACCATACATTGAGTAACTCCACTTGGCCCACTACTTCCGGACTGACTATACATTGACCAACTCCACTTCGCCCAGTACACTGTTAAAAATTAGGTGTTAAAAAAGTGTTGAAGTGTGACATTTTCACTCCAAATTGGTGTCTGTAATATTCCACACCAAAGATATTCTACACTGAAGAAAAGGTGAAATCCGTTGATTTTTCTACTTATTTAATAATCTTGGTTTTTTATTTTCATTTGTCTTAAATTATTACACTTAATGAGAAAAAAGCGTACGCTGATGTTTCTATACATATGAAATTAAAACAAACCTTATTTTTAGTAAAAAAGAATTCTAACCTCTAAATATTCACTCCAAAATCGAGTTGATTTTTCAAGATTAACACCAAAATATTTCACACTTCACCCCTAAAAACCGGAAGTATACACTGTGTGTGTACTTCCGGTCTGACCATATAGAGACTGATGGTCTCAGGTGCTCCACTTATGCACCTGATCTATCGGAAGCGATAGATTTTTATTATATAGGGAGATAAAGCGACATTTTAGAAAACCAAATTATGCACAACTTTTATGACTTTTAATAACTCAATTTGAATAGCTATTCTTTTTACTCGACAAAAAAAAACCGTAAATATCTTTGCAGAATTACATTTCTTTCCATAATTTTAAACATGCATCTGCGAAAATTTTACTCATCCAGTTTACAATGATAAATAAAATATAGTTAAATCCACACTTAACTAAATTCGTCCAAAAAAAGTTGTTTAACTGCTTTCCTCGTAACCAAAATAATGCTATTAAGACAATTTCAACGTCGCACGAACATTTGTCTTATCCCTTCAAGTATCCAGCCCTTCATTTAACTACCTCAACACGCGAACCCAAGTTTGCTATTCAATTTTTTACGTCTTCATCCCGAAGAAAAATGGCTAACGACTTATCGTCGTTAACTATTCGCCGGCTAATCAATACAAATAAAATTGATCGTCGCGACATTAATTAACATTGTTCCCGGGCCACGGCGGGCTGAACATTTTGATTAAACAATACGCCACTCGTCGGTCGTTTTTTCTCCCGCCCCATCCGCAATTGATTAATGAACGTGTCAGTTTTGCAAGGGAACATCAAGACACTGTCAAGCTGCGCTGTGAAATCCATCACTCCGGCGTTACTTTTGATTAAAATTTTCGTCGGATCAAAACGTTCCTTGCCGCGCGGTTCATTAAACGGCGCCGATAATTGAAATGAGCCGAAAATTGCAAAATCAATAAGTCCGCCGCGCATTGTTCACTCGATTATGACTGTCCGGCCATTGTTATCGGCAAAATATTGATCCGCCCGTTCGAACGCGCGTTGCGCGCAAAAATGATTATATCATTCGTTGTTATCAGCCCGAAAGCAGCGACGCCGGGTTTAGCATATTTATTCTGTAAACCGCACTCGCATAGCCGCTCGAAAGCACAGGCAAATGTTGGCGACGCCATCAACATAACGTGCTCCGGGTACGCGAATGAACACACAATCGTGGCTGAACGTGCACGTGGATAATAAAAGTCTTAATTATGGCTTTATTAAAATGTTATGACCCGGTATAAAGTGTCGGGCGAGAATCGCGGGGAAAATCGCGAAAGTCGTGGAAAATGATAATGCCGGTGAACAGACAAGTTGGCAAATAGTTGCAATACTTTAATTTGTCTTTCTTGCGGGGAACGTTTTAAAACGATTGATTGGGGTTATTGGTTTTAGTTTCAAAGCAATAAGAGTTATTTGTTTTCTATCCGTGCCAATTGACAGTTGCGTTTGGGGCCATGAACTAATGAAAAATTGGTTTCCTGTAACGTTTGCGTATTTTGTTGGAGGCACTGGGGGAATAGTGACAACGGATTTATGGTTACGTTATAGCGGGAAGAACACATGCTAAAATAACATATACAAACATGTTAGAATCGATGGGTAGGTTTTTCATTACGAGGATGTAAAGTTTAAGTATACAATATATAATAGTTACAATGACAGGCTCCCATGTTATAAGAATAAGAATATTACATTAAACATTCACTAAAATATCCATTTTAGTGAATCAGTCCATTTGACTTTCGAATCCATTTCGATGCAGATTGTTGGAACATCATTTGTTTTATTATATTCTTTTATTTACTTATCGATTTTGTTGTATGAACGGTTGATAGGTTTACTATTTTTAATAATAACAATTTTAACTTCTCCACCGTCCAAATATGTCAAAGCATTGATATATGTAAATCGTATATATAAGAATTAGCAATTTCTTCAGACAGCGGTATAGTTTTTTATATTAACTTTATACAGTTTGTTTGTCATTGTGCCATTTTTTCAGTGTACCAGGAGAAATTATGTCCAAGGTAACGGTATCAATCAACTATTCAAGGTTTTTTGATCATCGTTTGTTCTGTTTTTAAACAAAAATATGTTAAACAAATTTTTGAAGCAATCAAATTACGAAACTATACCAAAAAATATATTCCGCTCTGTAAACGAACAGGATTTATGTAGCGACTGGGTCGAGTTACACTGTTCTAAAAAGATTAAACTTTGCTTTTAGGTTGAACAAGTGTAAGTTTTTTGTTTGGGTGTAAACTCCGGATTTAATTGTTTTGCGATAAACCGAAGCGTGTGTCGACGAAAATAAAATAGGAATTTTGCAGAATAGCTCGAATATTCGTTTTTTACATCAAATGCTATTCACTTCAAATGGTTCCGTTCATCGACGACTTCTTCGTTCATCGAAGAGCTTCGCATTTTCATAGGAAAGTCCATTTGTATCCAATTTACTACATCCGATGTGAATCGATGTCAGTTCAGAAAACATGTTAAAAACAAAATCAAAGTCGTTATAAAAAAAATCAAAATAAATATATTTCGAGCGGAGATTTTTTTCGAACACACAGCATAAAAGTTAGTTAAACGTTGTTTGACCGAATTCGTACTTGTTTGTGTAACATTCGTTGAAAATAATGGAAACTTCAATACAACAACTAAAAATAATATTTCTAAGTTGAAACTACTGCGAAACTCATCTATTACCTATCTTACAGAAGTTTGTTTCAGAGAAATGAATCCGGAACAATATAGTTAGTTTGGGTAAACTACATCGTATCTTGGATACATTTTTCTGCGAATTTTCTGCCGCGAATGTAATATATTAAAAATTATTTTACCGGAGATACAAATATCTCCGACGTTTTAAACTGATATTTTTCGGTGTGTATATTGCACCAATTAATTAAACTGTCCTTTTCGGTACTAAAATTACTCGAAAATATCGGCAAAGAACGCTGACACCGCTAAGGCCTTTCGCGTGAATATACATTTTCCGCTCTGTGATCGAAAAATTATTCACGCTCAGCAATAAAAGATTCATCAAACGCGACCACAAGGCTTAGCATTAATAAAATTATAAAAACAGCGTGTGCATTGAAACCGGAACAGATATGCTAATTGAAAAATCGATTTTTCTCATAAATTAATTGAAGCGACGTAAAGTGGATGGCACGAAAGCTTTTATTAATAATTAATAATTAAACGAAAAACTGTTCTCCGAGTTTAAGTGCGTTTTTATAAAGCTGCATTCTTGAAAAGTTTGCTCGTAATTACCCGACGCTTATTTAGCTGGTATCCAATCACATTCAACAATTTTCGCTTTTGCAGTTAAAATCACATTCAAACAAATTTTGTCCGTTTCACATCACAGCATCATAACAGGCCGAATCGCAGACGTTACTTTTAATACTGTCGAATTCCACAGCCCCATTTTCGAGTTCATCGCAAAAGTGGGCGAAATTCGAAAAATTCGAAACCATCAACATTAATTAGACCCGTGCTTTTTCAAAGTACCAACTTCGTTCACTTCTCATTTCTCATTGAACACACAATTACGAAGCCTCGTTCCGATACCGCGTTATCGCTATCAAAAGCAAACGTTATCGCAATGTGTTTTCACTGCAGCGAATATTTTTTACACCGCCGCCCTTGTAGAAATCAAATCTCTGAAAATCTGTAAAATCTTTGAAATCTCTGATAGTCCCAAATATCAGAGTTTTTCCGAGTTTCAAAGAAAATACTTATTTCAATTTCTGAAAATTCCCTCAAAATCTCTGAAAATTCCCTCATAATCTCTGAAAATTCCCTCAAAATCTCTGAAAATCTCGACTGAAGAGGCTGACTGAAAAGGCTGACAGCCCCAATTCTGAGAGTTTTTCAGAGTTTTCAGAGATTTTTTCAGTGATTGTCAGAGCTTTATTTCTACTAGACCGCTCTAATAAAATGCATAAAAATCACCGCGTTTCGCGGAAAGTTCACGCCAATTTAGATACGAAACATCGGGCGGACTCGCTAATCTCGGGATTATCGGGTCTGAGCATCCAAACGCGTGGTCAAGTGAATGTAATCGCGATGCCTTTGTACCGAAGTTCCGCCAATCGATAAAGCTCCGGCGCGGAATCCCTCCCCCTTGACTTTTCCGTTTTGTCAAACTTGCCACGCGTAATGACGGCCTGCGCTAATCAAAAACTTTCGGAATATGTTTCGGAGCGGCGCTCCAGTTGCGAGCGCGTAATCCCCCGAAGATTACACATTTCCAAGGCAAAAGCCGCCGAGTCTTGTATTTGTCGGGCAAAAAACTTTCACGCTCGGATCAATCAAACGGAATGACACCGCTCGCCGCGCTGGAAAATAAAATTTAATTACCGTGACGCATCGTGACGCGCGCGAGTAATTGAATTCAACTTTGAAACATAATATCCCGCGAACGAAAACGCGCGCGCAAAAGTGTCGCATTACCTTTGTGCGATTTGTCGCCAAAGGCACGCATGCAAGCAGAGACGTTTGTGGCAATACGTGATTAACCCTTTCATTGATACAGAGGCAGTGTCTCGTTCATTTAAAACATACCGGTGTCGGATATATTGTAAATGGATGGGGTTTCCCCTTGATGTCAAGAGTTAATGGCGTCTAAACAACGGGGTGATTTGTTTTATATGCATATAATTGGAAGATGAATCGGGGAATTGATAATTGATGGTAATTTCGGCTTATGTCGCCCGGAAAACGATGGTGTATTAGAAATACTCGATAACCGTTTGTCATTTTGATATCTTTGTTATGGACAACCTATTTTTTTGGTGGAGCTATAACTGGGGTATATATAGGTGCACGTGGGTTACAGATATGAGGCAGTTGAGTCCAGTTCCAACAATAAGGCCAATAATCTTTGGAACGAGATTTTATTGAAGTTAGTCAATTGCAGGACCAGAAAGATTTTCCGGCAATATAATATGTTGTAATACGCACATGTTGTGAAGACATGGGATGTATGATTAGTTTCAATTTCGACCTAACTGTAAATTGCAAAAGTGCAAACGTCTGTAATTGTCGAATTACTGCAATGCAATAAACGAGTAACAGTCGAATGATGGATTGTTTACTGGTACCGTCGGATACCTGTCATATACGAATCAATAAAGTTACAGTGCTGTACACGTGTCTTGTATTGCTACTGTAATGGAAAAATTCTAATTGTCTGATTGATAAGCTTTTAAATCCCTCATGTAAAATGTAGATTGATTGATTGTAAATGGATTTCCAAATGCAAACTAAATTTAATTGAACCAAATTGCTGCAATTTGTATAATCGAAAAATGTTCGAAAATATCTTCTTGTAATACCGCACTCACTGCATCCCTTTAAACTCTCTTGAATCACCAAAAATATTTTAACAGTTTCCAAAAAGATGGTACTAGAATTCTTTTTTGTTATAACAATTTAAATTACCATCTTAACATTATAATGTACTATTAGGGATCCTTAAGTACCCTTTAGTTGCAAGCTTTGCCTGATTTTTCTCGTCGCACAAATTGCGAATGTAAAGTTGCCAAAAAGGACAAAATCAACGGTAGCCCGTCTGTGTTTCTTTTTACCAATTACAACTTTGTCAGTGAAGAAATTGCAAGTCTGGCAATTAATAATTGACGACGTGAGCAAACACGCCGCGACCGTCAACGGCGTAATGGATTCGAGTAAATATTTGAAAAAGAATAACTCGGCATGGAAATTGGTTAATGATAAATGCGCGCGAGATAAACGTAACTCGCAATTTTGAATGCGATCCCGGTTTCCCGAGTGTAATTGGCTACTGTTATAACTATCCCACTGAAGGAGCCAATTTACATTTCCGTACCACTTGAATACCCCGCGCGAGGGCGCCACCGGTATCATTAGTATTAGTCGCGAAAAATATATGAAAATCGCCGGGTATCTGAATGCCGCGGAAATTCCCGTTGGCGTTTGTTTCCCTAATGTGGCGGGTTCACTCAATTATTATCGAACTTGAATCGACAACGAACCGGTCCGCGCGCAGGCGCGTTCGTTTGCTTTTAATTTTTCTGAAGACGCAAAGGACGTGGCTGGGAAAATGTGTTTCTTCATCCGCAGGCGAATTCCAATCACCCGAGTGAAACCGGCCGGATCAATTCGCGTTACTTCAATTTCGATTCTACACGTTTCTTTATTGATTCCATCGGTCGGTCGCTGCCATACTGCGCCAGTGATTTTTCACATTAGACACGCCGGCAATTAAGTCCGACGGCTCGACTTTTAAAAACAGACACGATGCTCGCACCACAATCGAGCTTTCGGTGCAGCCAGACGAGCTGTACGGCGGCGCATTGATTATTATTCCGGCTGGAAGGAACGTCATTTGAAATGATAAACTGAATGGCTTTTTTACGACTCACGCATACGACTTGATTTTAGTGCACTCTTAAAACAAGTCACTCGAAACGTGGCGAATTTCCGGTTCATGTAAGAGAAATTTTAGCTCATTGGAAAACAAAAGGTTGTTGTGCAGGGTAATTTGAATAATGTTAACTCTTTTCGAAAAAAAATTTGCAAGAAGCCAATTGATTTTTTTTCTGTTGTTTTTCATTATTTAATTTAATGGGGTTCAACATTAATTAGATTCATATGACAGTTGTCAAATAGCTTTGACTCAGGCGTGTTTTCGATGTTACACATTTTTCCCAATGTTGGAAAGATGAGTTTGAGTTAAAAGTAAGCACTAAGTGTAAATTTGATACGACTTTGGGAAACGACGAGCAAAAGATTGGTGGTACCGATCACTGCGAGAAAAGTTTTGTTATACCAGTGTTATGTTGTGCTAAGACAATGAGAACGTTGCTTAAACTTGTGCCAGCAAATGCATTTCATTAACGAAACAAGACCTGTTTTGTAACTGACGAGTCCCCCAAAGGAACAATGGGAGAAGAAACTACAAAATACTTGTGTTGAATGGACGACCTTTTCGTTTAATTTACATTGGGAAACGTATTTTATCTGCAAACTACTTTTCGTGTCAGAGTTATAATAGTTTCTTGCGCCAAACCAATCGAAGGACAAAGTTCGGTTGAGCTGCATTAATCTAACTCTTGTTCTAGTATTAGACGGATAGCTTTGCTGTTGTCTGCATAATGTATGTTCATAATACTTAACTGTTAATAAAACATTAGTTTTACTATCATTTAATTTACTGACGCTTAACTTAAATTCAGACAAAGAAATAATTTTTTTATACAAACAAAAATGAGTCTTACAATTCCACATTTCTTCAATTCCAAATAGAAATCGCTTCACCCGATGGAAGGTGGAGCATTAATGAAACGACACAGTTGCTTTGTTGAATTTTATTTGCGTACGAAACAAACCAGCAATCGAAGCCACCATTTCATTAACTGCCGTAATCGAACGCTAATTGAATCGCGCAAAACGAGCCGAAAAGTTAACGAGGTTGATATGAAGCAAGACGGTAATCTCGGCCGGAATTGCGAGCATACGTAGGCGATCAGAAACACGGATCCGGGTGACGTGTATCTGGCAAGGGACAAGATTTTGGGCGATCCGGGAACACGGCGACACAGCGAAACCTAGAGAGAAATAGTGCTCCGCGGAAGTTAGTTTAAAAGACAAACTTGCCTGCCGTCGACGATAAAATTTGGAAAGTGCACGACGTGCGCGTCCAATTGCGACAGCCAAGTAACCGGACTGTTAAATTAATGAAAGCGCGCGATCGAGATTTCCGGGATTTGGTTGTATGCAAGTGACCTGGCGCTGCTTAGCAAAAAATCGATCGGAATGGTGGCTACGAGACGCTTAAAATATTTGTTCGTCGACTGCAAATTTCATCGCGGCAAATGTCCTTGCGTCCCGCCAGTGGGATTTACACGGCGAAAATAAAATGAAACGGAATTTGATTCCGAGACAGTTGCACGTACTAACGATCATTTTTTGCGATAAACAGATCATTGGTGTTTGATGAAACGAACGGATTGGGGCTCCACGAATACCGAATACCGTTTGAGAGTTTCCTTTTCAGAGATGCGGGCTTTCATACGCATACAAAAAATGCGTATCATTGGATTTGTTGTCGGCTTTTCTCCGGAAAGGCAGAAAAATATTCGGATGTGTTTCATCAAAATTAAGACTAGGAAGTAATTATTAGCGATTTTGGAGTTGAAAGAAATCTTTAGTAACTTCACTAAAGAAAGCATGGTTTTAACATGTGAGAAAAGTATGAATCAATTCTGGAAAGTGCAAATTTGGTTTGATTTTGAATTCGAAAATAAACGGCTTCTCCAAATTAGATGCTTGACATTGATTTGCCGTAATACCTGACGAAAGGATTTTCTGATTTTCTAGAACACGTAAATGTAAGTTATTCTCGAGCATCCTTTGTTTTTGTCAAAAGAACTCAATTCGAATGATTAATGCATTATTACAAAGTAACTTCGTTATCTTAACTCGAAAGCTAAAATAAATAGTACATAAGCTGAAACGTTCAACGCATTTAATTAAGAAAATACGGCAAGTACGATGTTATATCTATGAGACAAAAGACGCAGCAGTCGGTAATATAATATATTCTTCAGAAAGAAATTGTGATTATTATATCACTGGTATCCGTTGAGAAATAAAGGGCACTTTTCCGCGTCATTCCAAGATAAAAAGCTCTGCAGTTCAATGCAACCAAACTCATGTTTCACTCCGGCAAATTCCAATCGTTCTCTTAATCAGAATACTTGACTTTCATACATGATAATAATGCAAAAAACCGACTATACAAACTAGCGCTAAACTTAATTCACGACAGTTAAACAAAAGTTACATTTACGTAGCTTCAGCAAAAATAACAAGCTAAGCGAATCCAAAGGTAAGTTACCTGCGATAATTCGGTCAATTTCGCGATTCGGTCGGACTTGTAACAATGGCCACGGCGAATGACGGCGCGGCATAATTCGACACATTTGAAGTAGTTAACTTCGAAAACGCTGAACTGTAGCGCAACGAAACAGTTACTTGAAGTAAGCATGCGAGTTAGTTTTGATCAATCCGGAAAATCCAATCAGCGTAACATACGATCCTCTCTCGTTATGAACGCCCGAAATGACCCCACTCGAATGACATTGTCTGCGGAATTCGCAGCGCTCTCGGTACCTGAAACATTTATTGCATTTACGTATCCTGCGGTGTCAGCCGATTTAAATACATGCGACAACACAGTCCGAATTGTATTAAGCGCGGCGACGCGATATTAATTATAATTTCAGAGCGTCAGAATTGTAATCGTCCCGGAGCAGATCGAGCGAACCTGGAAAGGGCGGACACAACGGAAGACGATTTTAGAACGAGATAAAATGCCCGAGGAAAATCTCCCTCGCGTGCGTGGAATTTCATTAAGCCGGGCGGATTTCCAATAAAACATTTTTTTTCGGATTCCGTGGCGGGCGAGCGAGCGCCAGACCTGCGAGACGGACTCGGCGAGATATTTGCATTGAGTCGTTGAAACTTTGTTGTTCCCATTTGCGTACGATCCTGCGCGCGCGAATAAAGTCAAATAAAGGCAAACAGGGACGAATTCTCGGTTAATCGCATTCGATCAGCGCACTATTCGGTACTCTGGAGGTTTTCGCGACGATGCTGAAAAATGACTATTTCGGGCGTAACGTTTTATCGCGACACATATGGGAAGTGGGCTGCCACGATCTCCGAATGTTATGCCTTCAGAAATTTCGTATGAAATTCACATTCCATGGCCAGATCTTACTTTCAAAGGGAGAAAGTGTTTGCCAACAAGAATTCATGTTTTATGAAAGTTTATTAAAGTAGAGCACGGAAACAATTAAGTTGCTCGAAGTGCGGTGTAAATATTAAGTAGTGTTTGTGTAGATGTGTTAATTTTTGTCTGGAAAATTATACTTGTAGGCGGCAAATAAAGAATATTTTAATATAAACAACGGGCTTGTTTAATATGAAATGTGACTGCTAATGTTAATTTTACAACGAGCAGCGCTGCGAATGCAGTTCTTGTTTCAATGTTTAATGTTTACTCGATAAGAGTAGAGTCCACTGGCTAATTAGGACATTTCATTTGTTTTCGTTTATGTTAATCTCTTACTGAAATTTCATAATTAAACGATGTAAATCTCTTTGCCAAGTTGATGTAAAAGTGGATTTTTATTCAGGGTCACGATTATCCCAGCTGGCAAGACAATTCTGAAAATGTCCTGTAGTCACAAGCAGCTTCACTCTCTACGAGCATGAGATCATTTCTGACAACCAACCTTCCTTATCCTATGACATGAATCTTTCTCTAACAAAATAAATGTTGTCGTGGTATCTTGACGTTTTTAGCCACTTTTGAGATTTCTACGATGAGAACAAACACAGGGAAATCCATAGCAAAAATTATTTGTTTTGTATTGCGCCACAGTTCATCGGAGAAATCACTCTTACATTACTATCCCCAATACATCTTTATTTGCAGTATTAAAAGCTCGTATGACCCGAGGAAGTTTCCGGTAGAATTCAAAATGTATACTGTGTCGACCAAAGCACTTAACTTTTGATGAATTGTCTGGTCACATAACGTGACCTCATTTTTGATACTGTAGCTGAATAATTTCAACTTTTACCAACTGCTGTATTCCACAAACAATATCCCCAAATTGTACTGAGCCCAACAAATTTGAACTATCAGAGCATCTGAGTTTCCCTAACTGTAAACTGAAATCGTTTGCAGTAATATGTCGTTTCGTCTCATTTAAACGTCATCAAACATATTTATGTGTATCGTAAGAAAGAAATTCGACCATACAGATTAATATTTAAAGTACACTCTCAGCTACAGAACAGGAATATTTCTAACTCGAGATTCAACATTTACATTCGGATCGAATCAAAGGAGCACCATTTATATTAAAGAATCAAGAAGTAATCAATTCAAATAAAAATTCCCGAATAATTTTTTTTAAATATTTGGATGATTTAGAATAGATAAATTAACAACAAAGTGGATACATAAAATTATAAGTAACTATCCTCGCACCCCGCGCAGGAAAGTAAACTGGCATAAGTGAGGCGCGAAGGCTGGATCATGATTACGAGCCACACTCTTGCCAGCCGGTTGCCGTACTGGTTGTTTGGCAACCAAGATGCCAATCAAGAATCGAATAATTCCTTTATCGAGAATGTTGGCATTTCATGGGCAAGGCGTTACAGCCCCTCATGGGGCCAAACAACATTCCACGTTTATCCCCATGTGGGGCCGAACGTGGAATGGGGCATGCCCTCATGGGTCCCATTTTCAGCCCTTATTCAATTTCTACTAGGGTTCTAATATTGGACTAAAAATCGAAAAGTTTTCGCCGATTCAATTTAATTTTCTAAATAAACTTCCTGTATGTCGAAACATAGTGGAATAGGTCAATCGATTTTTGGATAATATATTGTTTCCGACTTTTATTGGGATAGCCTAACATGTAATCAGAAATCGAAAAAAATAGTTATCATGGATTTGATTCAAAATGAGTTAATTAATTTCCCTGTAGCGGAAAACATGTCTGAATCAGTGGATGATCGCTTTGATAATGAAAAATCGGTTTATCTATTTTTAAAAGAATATCTCGCACCAAACTCCACAATTAAAAGTATTCTGAATGAAAAAATCCTTCCCATAACTTTTACTGTTAAACCATTCAACGCGTTCCTCCATAAACGTTAACATTTTCGCACTAACAATTTTTTCAATGCGTCATACCAATTGTTGAAGTGTTTCTTTCAAACCACCTCATCCCCATTTGCCTCGGCTCCAATAAACTATTTATTTCTCTTTCCGACCAGCCAGAAGCTCTCGTTTCTTTCTTCTGCCAAGTCTCCACCTTCAATGCGCCCGTCGACCCAACTGCAATGACCCGTCGTATCGATCGTGACCGATCCATCTGGCGCTCGTCGAAATTATCGGCGTCGCGGGTATCCGAAATAAATTCCGGCGCGGCAACTTCGTTAACGCCTGGGCGTCGGCGTCGCTCTTTGCGGGATCCGGAGTTAGCGCGACACACGAGCGCCACTGAACCCGCAGGATCAAGGGATCATGAATCACGATTGTGTTTCGAGTGGCAAGGCTCTCGCGGTTCGAATAACTCCGTTTCTTGGGTTCGCTTCCGGCGAATCGAACGCCCGTATTAGTATTATTAACGCGGCTCGACTAAGTGCTGCTAATAGCGAAAAAAAACTTGAGCCCCATTTCTTAAAAGTGGGATTTCTTGTTCGCCGCGGAATAGGCGCTCGCGCCGTTTTATTCGCCGTAGTGGCTTCATTCTTCGCGTTCAAATTAAGACGGCCGGCTTTTCCTCAGATATATCAGAGCCGATGAGCGGCATTTAATCGAGAGTAATAGTGAACGCTGGGGTCGATAGTTAAGCCTGAATTATGGAACACCGTACGCAACATAAGGTCGACCCCGACCGGGCGCGATCATTTATGGCAGCGCCCGAAATCCTGGACGGTTGAGCGCGGCCATTGGCAGCTGCCTCTTTCGCAGATTAGGATAAACCGCTGACTGCTTTATTCATTGGCGCGCGCTTTTATCGCGGCTTTTCGCGCCGATCGGATGAATATCGCCCGACGATGAATCAACGAATCTAACGAATCGGTCGACGATTTATCCCTGTTGCGATTTCGATGTCTTTGGCAGAAATTTGTATTTCCACCTGATTTAATATATTCTGATTTTTTTAATATTACCAGATATATAAAATGCTATTGGTTATTTATATTGTCTGATAAAATTATATTTTTATTTTATTGGCATTTAATTGTAAAGTCATATCAAAGTAGGTCCGAATTGTTTCTAGGTGATATGTCAGTATTTTTGGTCAGTATGTCTCTAATAGTTTGTGAAGGATTTTTAACTGAGTTGTTAGGTCATTTTTCGATTGATTGATTTAATTTTTTTTATTGATTGGGAGAGGAAAAGTAACAGTTTCTCGCAGGTGTACTACAGCATGAAACAATGTCGAGAAATGAGCGAGATGGATATTCAATAAGTGCCTTCATTCGGCTATAACGGCGAAGTAAGGAAACGTTAATACAAGATTTCCTGAATCGGATGTAGTACAAATTGAATCGAGCACCTCATTTATCGCGAAGCTCCGGGAAGTATAGCACAAAGTTAAGATGATCGAACATCAAAGTATTCCGCAGAAAAAAATTCGGGCATAGTTTTCTTCACTCCGAGAATTAAAGTCGTAATTGTTTCAAATCATCGCTCATTCTAAAAATGATATTCGTTTCACCGCGTAAACATTATTGTTCTCATTTCATTGCACAGATAAAGTATAATGAAATGGAGGTAACTTTTGTTAAAAAAAACACCAAACGGTGTTGTTTTTTGAAAATAAATGCTTTTAAGATGCCATTTTTTTAATTTATTTATGTCGACTACCTCTGCCATTTGTCTTTATTGGATATAATATTTAATCACATGACTGAGTAACCTCCTTAAATACATTAAGCAAGCCGAATGTCTTACTTCTGTTTACCATTGACAAATGCATTTATGCGAGACCTATAAATCTTTTCCGCGGGACTCGATCTTCTTATACAGATAACACAATTGCGCTAAGCTTAGACGTAAGCCGCGGCCCAGATTGTGCTACGAGTGTATTTCATGTAAACCCCCGTTCGCCGTTAATCATAATATTTACCAACGTATTTCAATATCGTGCCAGTGACGAGGCACTACACAACGACACAAACTGGCACATTATCCTGGACGGCAATTATTAGGCAAAAACGATTATTAACGAATTCGACGCTGAGTTTTTATTGCGGTTCAAACTTGCGGTGTCCATTAATGACGATTAAACTGCGTTTAGCGGGACTATAGTGGTGGACTTGTTTACGGCGAAAAGGGGATACTTAAGCGCTCCGGATATGAATTTATGAAGCACTCGTGTGGTTCTTCAATTACGGCATAATAACGGCGCGCATTTTAATTCGCCCAGTGATGAAGTGTGAAAAACGTCAGTTTTCCTGTTTTGCCATGCAGATTGTGTACGAAGGTAATGAGCCAAAGATGGGATAAATTAAGATTGAAAAGTGTTTTTGAAGTAAGGGGATTTTCACGCAAGAATGCATTTATCATTTTTTGATAAATGTTTTCCATAAATTGTGATTGTCGCATAAACACAATTGTGTTTAAAAATTAAAGATTCAAGATTTACAATTTTTTTAATTCGTGTAGAAAAAAATTGCATCTTTAAATGAAATTGTGAAACAAATGAAAAGAAACGTTTCTCCTATGCGAATATTTTACCGAAAATGATGCATGGCATTTTTTAAGATTTTACAGGATGATTTGTTAGGGAATTGATAACGCAATGAACTAAATGTAAATTACACTCACCGATTCCGCTTCTCATCTTCCAGTTGCTTTTTCGAGTCAGCATTTCTGGTTGCGGAAAGCCTCTGTTTTCCACCGTAAACCTGTAAATAATGCAACGTACATACATCAATACAGAATGACAATAACAAATCAAATATTGAAATAAACATTTATCATTGAGAAGCAAATGTACCAAATGCAGCTTAAATGAAAAATAGTCATTAAGGTCGAAGACAATGTAGAAATAACCTATTTTTCGAGTTTTTTACATCCTTACATTCTCCTTATATTCAAACTGAAACATTTTCCAGTTCGCCTTTTTGACAACACTATCAATGATTGATACAATCTTTTACAAGTTTTAGTAAATATATTTTAAAGGGACGTTTGCCGATGAAGAAATTGGTACTAAAATACAAAATACAAAATATTTTGATTCTACTTCTGCAAAAAATATCTATAAAATTCGGACAACTTTTTTTCATAAATTTCAAATTGTTTTCCAATTTTTGGCCGTTCAAATATGCGCCAACGAAATAGCAAACGCGCAAAGACAAGCGTTTAAAAATGTTCAAACACAAGTAGTTTGCTCGGAAAATTTGCTTTCGAGAAGACTTAAGTACTTCTCGAAACCTCCTTTATTAAACATCACTTCACGTTCTGGCGTAAATCGGAAGACCTTGCGAAAAAATGCATCCCCTCCCTCCCCTCCGCCTTTCGAAGAAACGCAATAAAAATGGTCGCCGGCTATAATCTCGCAGGCGTTATGTAACGGCGACGAAAATTTGCGCTTTTAAGGTGACGATAAAATCTCAATTATAATTGTCCCGTGTACGATGTATCGCATTGCATAAAGCGAAGTAATCGCAGGGCAAATAGGTGTATAAAACAGGACGCGCTGTTACCCGGAAGGAGTATCAACTAATGACGGCTATTACGATTGCGCGTCGCCAGCAAAACAATAAATGGCGGCGGATTTCATTTAAACGCGGGACGATAAAAAAGACGATACCAGAAGAAGTCTCAGACGTATTCTTAGGTTACTCGGGCCATTCTTTCAACGCGGCGATCATTTACAAGTGAAATTCGATGCGGATGACACTCGGATACCTACCTCGGCGATTCATTTAAATACCACTCGGAAACAGGAATTAAAAGGTCGAATTTATGCGCTACTTCATAACTTTCAGCGGACGAATTCATTACCGTTTGTTTTGCACTGGAACAGAAACGTTAACCATTTGTGATCGGGGTTCATAAAGAAATGGGAGATGCAGTCAGTTTTTTCTGATTACAGAACGATTTTTCATTACAATTTTTTGCGACTGCATTATAATAAAATTATGATGGATGAACGTTGAATTTCAAAAGATTAAAATATTGATAGGTTGTCAAGTATTATTCTGAATATTTCGTTTTACTCAATCATTTTGACTCTGGTGCAGATATTTTTAAAAGTCGAAATAAATAGTCTAAAACTACGCCTATATTTCAGACTTTTCAACAGGAATAACGATATACGGTGGAAAAATGCCGAAGGAAACAATGTTTGTTATTCTGTTCGAATTTTGGCGAAATACTCCATATTTCACATACGCAGGCGCGCCACATAATCAGATCAGGACTCTATTGAATGATTGGAATAGGTAAACATGTGTTTGTTTTTCCAAACCAATTCCATCCAACCAAATACACTTTTAATTGTCCGACTGACAAATAAACATTTGTCTGCGGTGAATTACGATTAATTAGTTTTTATTTTTATTAGCATTACAGTAAATCGATGCTATTGGAGAGGAATCTACTTTCCAACGTATACCAGCAATCCAGGTGACATATTGCATCGCATGGCGCGAATGGCATTCGAATAGTGTTACTCAAAACGAAATATTTCAATTGTTTTTTTGCGTACATTTGCAAACTTTTAAATCTTATATAAGATATAATTACATTAAAATAGTCTATTCACTATGACAGGAATCCTTTCACGATAAAAGGTGGAAACATTTTTTCAATGTGAATAGAAATTTATTTATAATGAAATGAATAATTTCATAATTATGCAATCGAAATTGCCAGTTCTTAGAGTGTCACAGTGTCACAGAAAACATTTCGCCAATACCTTTGTATCTTCAAAAAAAACTTAATTTATACAGATCTAACCAAATTTTATTTGTAATTAAATCTGAAACCGATATGACATCACTAATATAAGAATAATGTTACTATTACCCCCTTCAATTGAATGTCCATAATAATAGTTGGAACTTTTGTCAAACGTGATACGTACATTGTAAAAAAAAGATTTATTTCAAAGCATATTTACTTGAAATCAGTTACAACTAAGTATGCTTGAATTTTAAACTTGCATTTTGAAATTAAAGATGAATTGTAAAATTAAACCATGTGCGATTGAAACATGATTAATGACCTCACAAAATTTTACTCACATTTCGGAAGCCTGCACTGTTAGAAACGCGGTGTAACGAAAGTGTTACGGTGTGACTTTGGGCCTCCTGAGAATCCGCGCGGAGTGATTTTTCACTCCGTCCGGTGTGAGAAACA
>JABFPB010002884.1:0-18686 GCA_022817645.1 Ceratoteleas bidentatus | reverse complement strand
ACTCACTTGTGAGTCTCTCGTGACTCACTTGTGACGTCACTGTGACGTCACAGAAAAAATTTTGGTTTCTTGGGTATATTGTACATTTTAACATACAACAATAAACAGTTTTCGTCAAATTTAGTCGATTTAAATACAAACTGAGTGTCCATATCCGTCTTCAGTCAAGTGGGAACTAACTTCAGTTGTTAATCTATCTAGTTCCTCCGTTTTTCGCGGTTGTGACGTTTATTTTATATTTTAATTTCTGACATTTACCGAAAAAAATAGTAAAACTGGCAAGTATTTCATCACTAACATTATAAGGTAAATTTTGCCAAACGTTTGGGTTGTCCATATAATTACCCAAAACTTTGGTAATATTAACCATTTATTTGTTTGTTCTGACTCATTTTTTTCTCCGTATGTTATTGCTAATGAAATTTAACAAAGCAAAAGTTTCCCAGACATTCATATTACCGCTTTGGCCCAGCGGTAAAGTGTTCGGAATTGTAATTCTAAGATGTCGGGTTCGAAACTCGGTGGCGTTTTTTTTTCGAAAAAAAATATATATATATAAATAACTTAATTTTGGATCAAAAGGTATTTCCTTTTAACATTTTCTTTTGAATCGAACGTCAAAAATCCAAAACTCCCCATAGATTTTGAGGAATACAAAGAAACGAACATTTTCAATACAACAACCTATGATGAATCTAAAACGAAAATTGAAAATCATTAAAAATAAAATTAATTTAAATTCAGTAATGATTACCAAAGATCTCATAAGAAATATCATTGCACAGTAATGAAATGCCGGTCACACTTTTCGTAGGTTTTCATTAATGACTAGTTTTCATTAAAAGCCTTTCACGAAACTTTAACCAGGGTATGGATTGATGCTAGTTTACCATTACGAATTAAGATAATTGACAGACCCACTTCAATCATTGAATCACTACCGTGGATTGGGTAGAATCACTCAATTATAATCTTTAATTCGATTCAAATTAAACTTCGAGCTCTCTAAATGTCTTATTTCATTCTATTCTAAATTCCCCTCTAGAACAAGATGTATATTATACATACATTAGATGGACATTCATAATAAAATAGATATATATATATTCGTATATTATACACATATTAGATGTATGTCAAATTGATGTTCTATCTGGATCACTTATTTCACTTATTGACCAAATTTTTCATTTATTTAGTCAATAAGTGAAAAAACGTGCACTTAACTAATTAAGTGTACATTCAATTAAAATAAATGAATATTCTTTTATTAAGAAGTGTATATAGACTTATTTTTTAAAGTGGACTACTTAGCTCTTGCAAAAAATGGATTTTAATTTATTGAAATTTAGAGACAGTCTAATAGATTTATTTATTGTATGTCCAAGTCGAGAAGACGACCCTTCGGGCTTTGTCTCGTCGAGTCGCATTCGCGACCCTTGATACTTTAGATAAATTGTGACCGATAAGGCATTTTGTCAATAAGGATAAAGAAAAAAATGGTTCTCGAACGAGTTGAAATAGGTAATAAGATAACGCGACCGATTATACAAAATCTATGGATTCACAAATGACAACACCTATTGGACTCAACATAACTTGGTAAATTGTCAATACTAAAAACAAATTTTAAAAAGTAAAAAAATATTTAGATATTAATTATAAAAATATATAATTTGAAAATGACGATGCGAATTAATAGAATTAGCAAATAAGTTTAATAATTCAATTTTATAAATGTGCCTACAAATCTTTCACAGTTGGAGAAGACATGCAAAACTGTAAAAACCTACTTTAATATTTATAAACTAAATTTTTTACGTTAGTAACATTTTTTGATACTTCAAAATATATTGAAAAACTAAGGATCCTGGGCGCTTTGCGCCCCGTGGGATACTGGGCATTGAATATGGATCCTCAACTGTCTCCGAGTTTGATAACCGACGATCCATATTCATATTCCAGATTTAAATTCCAAACTTTGAATCCTACCAATTAAACCACGTATAAAAAAATAGATTAATGTACCTATATATTTAATAATTCTCAATAATACAATTAACATCCCTGAGAGAAACCAATTTTGCATTGAAGTTTCAGTGAACTCGCTGTGAAGTCAAATGTGAGTGTCGTACCAATCACCAGCATCACCAGCATTTAGCTATTTCCTCATATTCTGAGGCTATTGTGAAGTATGACTGACAAGTTCCTTCACAATCCCTGAGACCACGCGTGATTCTCTGGAGATTCTCCGATATTCCTCGTGAAGGTTATGTGAATCCCTTGCGAAGGATATGTCATTATTCAAAGAAAAACAAAGATATTATTCAAGACTCCACGGTGGCGACTTGCGACGTTAGGCCCTCGGGACGATTTGGCAGACTGTCCTGCAGAGAAACATGACGTCAGTTTTTCAAACGTTTTTCAATATACGCGACATGAAGGAAAATAAATCACATGAAAGGTAATTAATATAATAGCTTTATTTTCGTAATTCTAATTCAGTTATTTACATATAAATTATCTACATATAAATTGCACTCCTGAAAACTGTTACGGTAGAATTCGTAAATTTTGTCAATGTTTATATTAATTGTTTTGTTTCTTTCCAACTTCGTTAAAGACCTTGTCATAGTTATTCCCTGGTCTAATACGGGATTTATCTCCATGCATACAGTGTTTAATGTCTGGTTTCGTTTTAAGTGATTTGACTATTTTGTCCATTGAGTCTAGTACACTGTCATACTCTGACTGGGCCTTATTTTTTAGTACAGTGATTGCGTCAACCTTTTTACCAAGCAACTCGATATCTTTTGAAGTAAACTCTTTCATCCATTTTGTGACCTGTAAAATAATAAGAATTGTAATTTACTCATCACACTAAAGTGACAATGTACAGATGAAGATTTGTGAAAAAACCGTACCTTTTGAACAGCATTGATAAACTCTACTCTGTCGTAACATAAATTGTTCCCGTTAAGTTTTGAGAGACTGCTTTTAATTTTCTCGTAGTTACGATTGCACATGATGACGAACCCATCATTTTCCGTCTCTGATTTCACTTCGCGTTGCAGGGCAGAGTAATCTTTCCATTGTCTAGTTAATCTCAATTGATTAGTCAGTTCTGTTTTTATTAATTCACGGCAAAAGATGACCGTCGGTATATTTA
Organism: Ceratoteleas bidentatus; assembly: GCA_022817645.1. NCBI lineage: Eukaryota > Metazoa > Arthropoda > Insecta > Hymenoptera > Scelionidae > Ceratoteleas > Ceratoteleas bidentatus. The sequence continues at coordinate 15,517 of JABFPB010002884.1, read as the reverse complement.
GTTTCCGACTTATGGGAAAACGCGATATAGTATCTTCTTTGAGTACCTGTATATTAAAAATATGAGTTAGATGTGATTAATTCCCTCTTCTTGTGAAAAAAAGACAAAAGCCGTAATATGATGGCTTTCCAGTTGAAAATCATATTCATAGGAGTAAATAAATATGAAGCCTAAAAGTTAAATCGGATAATGTAAACTTATTATCTTACTTCTCCAGATACGATTATAGACTTTTTTGTGTATGCCGCTTTTAGATTGTTGAACGAAATTGTCAGTTCTTCAAATCTTCGATTCAATCTCTCTAAATTTTCTTCTTCATTTGGCGGAACACAACGGGCAGTTGTAGCCTGAAACAAACAATGCAGTGGCACTTAAATATTAATACCATGTAAATTCCTCTTCTAAATATACTAAAGTAAATATTTTCTGAGAAAAACATTTACATTCGTAAAAGTTGCAAAAACTTCGTACGCTTTACGAGATATATCGTAGAAAATATTCTTCGTATCTTTTACGATATATTCCGAATAGAACGTAAAGCTTACGAATTTTTCGTAGTTTTTACGAATCAATTTTCTCGGTGTATGTTAGGGAGTCCCTTATTTTGCGGCCTTTCGAATTTAACTCGCGACCCCTTAGATCGAAATAGTCGCATAAAAAATGAGGTTCCGAAAAAGGTTGAAGATTTAGGTCTAAATCTTCAACCGTTCGGTGGCTCGGGTTAATAAGTAAAAAAAACCTTTAGCCCTTTTAGGAACCTTATTTTTTATAAAACTATTTCGATCTAGGGAGTTTCGAATGAAATTCGAAAGTTGCCAAAATAAGAGACACCATAATATGTATGCATGCGTTTATGAAACAGTATTATCTTCATGAACAGCAATCGTTTCGTAGAGTATATTATTTGTAGTTATAATATTTACCGAAATGCAGAAAAGAACGCCGATTACGGTCACTAGACGCAACATTTCAAATCGTTTCCAATAACTTGATGTGATCAACTTCGATTCTCTCCGTATAAATACGAGTATTTATCTCGGGAAACTTAATATCTTTTTCGAACCGGTTATCACTTTATGTATAATAATCAAAATAATAGTGCTGAATGATATTGTCACTATAGTGGAATAACGTTTCACTTACGCAGGTGGAAGTAAAAGTTATTACTACTTTGATTTAACATTTACGTTCTGAATGTTTCAACTGAAACTCGAGGTGTCACGTTAGTCCGCTAAGGTGTCACTAAAACAATTCAAGAATGCTACACGAATTTTGTTTCAGAGATATATTTAAACGGCATAACAGTCAATTACTTTTCATTGAGTCATAGATATGCAATTAACCTTTAGAGGCCGACTTTTTTATTTTACATGACAAAACTTCTTAGTATTCGTCAATGGGATGATCGAGGAAAAATTTCACCCCCTCCTCCGAGACGGTGTACTGACTTCCCGTCCACAACGGCCATGTGAATTTTAATCTAACAATTTCTAAATTATTTTCTACCGAAACCTTGTATTATAAATATTTTGGAATCTAAATTTTTCAAAAAAAACTATTTTAACAGTTGGCAAATGTCATTATATAAAGAAACTCAAATTTTCAAATATTGACAGCGATAAGGGCGATTACCAAGTGTCGAAATGCACTTTTGACATGGAATTTGTGTTCAACGACCCCAAAAACCAATATAAGAACTTTATTTCATAAAAAATTCAAATTTTTTTTAATTTTAACAGCAATAATGACAGCTGTCATCTATCAGAATACATGTTTGGCATGAAATTTGGACTCAGCGGTAACAAAAACATTGAAAACTATGTAAAGTTCATTATTTTTTCTTTGATAACACACGGAAATAAAAGAATCACTGGAACAGCAGTTCGCACTGCACTTCGCACTGCTGTGACAGCTAGTGCGAAAGTCGCGAACAATGTAAACAATTAAGAGGAACAATTGTTCTCATCCTTCGCACTAGCTCTCCCAGCAGTGCGAACTGCTGTATCAGCGATTCTTTTTTCTGTGCATCGTTTTTTGTTTAAAAACAAAGGGTCTCCGAAAAAAACCTTTAGACACTTTTAGCATCTTTTATATTGAAAAACATCTTCATTTGAAACGTTTTTCATGTCTTTTCATCAAAAACGTCTTAAAGAAAGACACCTGTTTTTGTAGTGAAGCCATTATACTGGCGTTCTCTAAAGCTTAATATTGTATAGCTAGTACGAATGAAATGGCGAAGTGAAATTAACGTTGATAATAAAAGAACATATTCTTGCAAGTTACAATTATAGTTTTAACCCTAAGGTAAATGATCGGTAAAATAAACATTAAATAAATGTTAATGACCCTGTAAAAACAATGTATAATAGAGTGTAACGTGCTACAAAAGTGGTTGTATGAACGTCTTTAGGTTTCAATTTAAAAAGTCTATACACGACGGGTATCGGCTAAGTTTAACCCAAAAGTACGTGCACCTCTCAGACATTTTCAAAAATTGTTTCTCTGGTATATTTAAAATCAATTAAGCCAAAAATGAAAATAATCCATAAATGGATTCCAAAATAAAATCGATTTTACTGTTTTGAGTAACTACACTCAGAGAACAGATTATTTGATTCAAATAAATGTCATATTTTTATACGAACCTGATAAATTTATCATCTGATTCAAATTAAGATTTCTTTGATTTAATTAAATAATTTATTTAAAACACATGAAAGGACCTCGCACTTTTCTTATGGAAATCCGGTTTCGGTTAAATTAGCTCATTTTTTGATATTTTGTTCCTTTCAAATATCAAAAAATGAGCCAATTTAACCGGATCCAGATTTCTATAAGAAAAGTGCGGGGTCCTTTAATATAAATAAATAATGTAATTGATCCAAATAAAATATTGAATAGGTTTGTTTATAAATGACATTTATTTCAATAAATAAACTATTCTCTGAGTGTATTCTCTGAGAGCACAACTTACACATAACAACGTAAAGTTCTCCTCCCATTCGTGTCCCAAAAACGTCAAATTTCCAGTCTTGAAATCGGGGCGAAAGTTGTCATTTGCCAATGTTTGCCGGGAGCCAACTGACTTTGCTTCCCGGGAATCAATAGCCCCTCAGTTCTCGGATAAAAATTAGACGGTTTTCAGTGCACGCGTGAAAAAAATATCGTGTGCTCCGACGAGTCTTGTTCAGCCCTCGACTTCGCTTCAGGGTAAAACCCACTTGTCGGAATTCATAAACTTTCCTCCCTAGTTGCACATATACTATTATTATTCATATTATTTAATTTTCATTGCAAAACTAGTATTTTAGAATTATTTTAATCCTAGAACTGTATGCATATTTTTGTACTCCTAAAACGGTATACAGGGGGCATTAAAAGACCGCAACCAAGCCTGTGCAAGCGGGTCAATTTTCTATTGGAAACAGTTTACATTATCTGTCCCCTTGCCACCAGAGGTGTCATTCTGAGCTAATCACATGGTATTCATGTCAACATAACCTTTAAAACGTGTCAGCATTGGTTGACCGGTGTAATTTGCATGACAGATTAAGCTATAGCAATGAGTGAAAAGAAAAATTCTGTGGAACTTGATATGTGTAACTAGATATTATGTGATTCTGTGATATTAAACTCAACTGCAATTATAACGTATTATTATATTTCATTTTCTAAAAGAGTAATGCACAAATATCAAATTCCACCCTGAACAGTTTATCTAATAATTACGTTTCAATTAATTAAGCGTTTAATACTGTCATAATGTGCCTGCATATTTCTCAAATTCCTTCAAGGAATTATGTTATTTTAAAATATAAACAAATTATGTTAATTATCGTTGCCGGAGGAAATTTATAATTAAAAACATTTTTTTTATTTTGGTACACGGAGAAAAAAGATTGTTTGGTTACTGCGACCAAATGATTTGGTTGAAGCAATTTAGTGGTGACAACCAAATATTTGGTTGGAGCAACCAAACGTTTTAGTTAGGTTTAGTCAGCTTCATCAGGAACGGCCGCCGTCGACAACCAAATACATTTGTTGTCCATTTTTGGTTACTTCAACCAAATAATTTGGTTGCTACAACCAAATCATTTGGATCCTCCGACTAAAACTTGATTACCAAAATATTTGGTTGCTCGTTTGGTTGGCTAAAAATTAACCAAATTATTTGGTTGTGACAACTAAAATTTGGTTGCCACAACCAAATTTTTCTCCGTGTATCACAAAACAAGGCTAAGCCGCAGTACCCGTTCATTATTAGTTAATTCATCAGTTCATTCACTAATTTCAAAGAGATAGGTTATATTTTATAAGAAAATCGAAACTTCATTTTCAAATGAAGTGATCACTGGAACTACGTCTATTGCACAGGCCTGACCGCAACATCACTGGTTTCACATAAAATTCCACGGTTTCACATAAAATGTTCATTAGTAGTTTTTATGATTACAGTAAATCCACACGACTGTCATTAATTGTAATATTGAAATAATAATGTTAAATGTATAAATTATTCTTATTAAATTGCCTTTAAATAAACGTATCATTTAAGATGGCCCTGAATTTGTTATTATAAGAAGAAATTTTAATGTGCATTATTGTTAGAATGAACTATCATTGTACATTATGCCGATTATAATCAGTTTTAATCGAGTAAAATCAGTTATGTCAGAATGTAATAATAATTAGACCGAGAGTAACTAAATCGGTGTTCGGCGTACCGATTAGTTACGTAAAATACAATTGCAATGATCTGCTATCAACTTACAGTGATCAGATAACTCTCACAAAGACATACATTTCTTTTCACTATATCGTATTCATTTATGCTATAATATTGCAATTTTCCTACTCATAAAATACTGTATCATGTACACGGAGAAAAATCACGTTGTAAATATTTGAACGTATACTATACTATGATTGCTGAGGCGGTAATGTTAGGTTAAGGTAAATACACCGTAATTATAGAAGTTCAGTAGTATACGCTACACTTTTTGAAACTGAAAGACTACTTTTCACAACTTTGTAAAATTTAAAACGTCATTTCTCTTCGTGTAATTTTCTCTTCTGCACTTGGTGCTTAATGTACTATTATTTTCTGTATTTACATACCATCAAAAGAAATAACTTTTTCTTTTGTCTTATTTATTTGTTTTTTTAAGATACTTACGAAGCCTGAATTTAATTTAAAAAACAGGATATAACAAGAGTAAAACAAAATAAAGAGTGAATATTTAGATATGAAAAAATAATCAAAACTACTTCATCCCAAACAGCGGTATTGTTACAAATTAAAACTGCTGATCCGAAAATAATAATTAAATAAATATTAAATAAGAGCAACGCAGGAAATTCGTAAAATGTGGCAAGTAAATAGCGCCGATCGAAACTGTTCACGTGACTCTTCTCAAGTATGTTAATCGACCTAGATATTCGCTGAATTTGTCAACGAAAATTATGCGCGTATTAAATAATTTGTCTTGCAAGACATCGCAAGGTAAACGTAATCATCTAGAAGCACTGTTTACAGTCATATGAACAGTACTAACAATCGTCAATAATATAACATCAAAGTAAATAACTACAATATAGGGTTCAGAGAAATCTCAACTACTGAATATTGTGGAAAATATGCACTCGATAACTGAATCATTACGATACATATGTAGGCCATGAATTTAATTATGGTTTGATTTAGGAGGCTAAGTCAATAATATGCATCCCAAATATTCATAACATTCCTGAAATTCAATTAAAATAATAGAATGGAATTGTTAATATTCGTATGTTACACCACGCCTTGAGTTCGCCAAAGAGCGAATTAACTCCAACAATGTAACTCGGTTTTCGACCCGGGCCAAACCTCCGAAGAATTAACTATGAACCAAACTCGGATTACATAACGTTTACATCTCGAAGACATTCGCTTAATCTTGCGATGCACTCGGAAAAAGATTCGCTTCCGTAGTAAACGACCCTAAATATTCCAAAATAAAACCAGTATCGATAAAAATCTGTCTACTCTGAAAATGTAATATTTAATAATTTCAATTACAAGCAATTACGTCAAGAAAAGTTTGAAAAAAAAGACTGTGATTTCGAAACGTTGCACTAATGCTTGTTTGATATCAAAATTGGTCATTCTTAACCTGAGCACATTCAAAAGTCACCATTACATTTACTTCCGCGTGGAATCGCACGAGTCACAGCAAAACAGCGACAATAATCATTAAAATTGAAATTACAAATGAAAGGCAATAAACGGAACCCCGGAAAGTTCACGTGCAATAATGCCATGCATAGTATTCATAGAATGATCGCTCAATTGCGTCACTCTGTTTCGCGCATCACCATTCGAGCGTGATAATTGTAACTAATAAAAATGCTAATCCAAAATGGCACGAACGAGGCCATTTCTTTTCATTACCAGCTTGATGATGATGAATTTCACTTGTTACATATTACAATGCCAGCGAATTAGTATCGCCCCTTAAATATTCTTAACGCACGCGAATTCCGCCGAATGCAATCAAACGGAACTGTAAATATTCATACGTTTCGGGAGCTCGGCTCTCGACTGTGCAATTCCGCGATGTAATTTACTTTAGCAGATGAAACAGACAAGAATCCAGAGAAGAATGAAGTGACGACGACGATGATGATGAACAGCGTTGCTAATTAAACGATCTCGTGTTCACAAAAAACGTTTTTTAATCACGATTTTTAATCACGCAGTTAGTTGATTAACTAATCAATTAAATAGTGGATTAGATGTATGTAGTCATCTAGGCACCAGGTGAGATGTGCCTAGAGGACTATAAACAGAAAAATGTTGAGCTATATGCAATGTTTTATTTTATTAAAATAAAATTAAAACACTATACGAACTCATCTTCATTTGACAGATAATTAATTTTTACAAAATGTTTAAATTTTTTATTTGTTGATTTTTACGAAACATTTTTAACGATAAAAATGTGTAATATGGGTGCAAAAGACTTTTCATTTATTACAATGAAAATAATCTTTCAATGTGAACTTGTGAATAATTAAGTGTGAAATAATTGTGTGAAACGTTAAATAAAATAAAATATCTCAATGTACTTACAGGCAATAAGAAACTGCAGGAAAAAAGGTACAGTGTAGTTAATTTGATTATTTTTATGTACATCTTGAGGAATTGTGCTTTCAATTTCACCAATAATAAAAACTTACGAAATAACTTTTCGACTCGATGAGGTTACCATTTTATTTAAACAGCGACTCGACTTGCTGAAATTTGCTTATCTTCATTCCGTACGTGCTAAACAATTCATATGCGATTAAAAATTCGCAGTAATTAGCCATTTCAGTCATTAAAATTGAAATTTGAAGTCTCGAAGCGTGAGCATCTCTCGGAGTGAGTTAAACTCGCACAATGAAAACAATCGTTCACAGCCACATCTAACCAGAAAAACGTGAGCGTGTTTAATAACTTTTCCTAATCATCGTCACAGATTTGTATTGTTCCATCTTCCACCAAAAAATACTCAGGAATGTTTAATTATTAGTTAATAGACGAAATAGAAGAAATAATTTATTTTAGTTGTGATAATGTTTGTATATATTTTATATATATTGTAATTATATATAAAATTTATGATAAAAGTAATAAGAAACATACGGCAAAAAAACATATTGTTAAATTATTCGTAAATTAATAAATATTGATTAAAAAGGGATAATATCGACATTCTGTGATGCGGAATAGCGTGGTATGAGAATTACGTCTTAAGAGCAGGTCTTATTTTCAATGAATTTTTTGCGGGAATAATAAAAAATTTCTTACAGTTGCATTTATATGAAGTTTGTTTAAGTAATATATATGCGATATCGAATAATGTATTACGCGGAGAGAAAAAATGATATTGAATTAAAAGCGAATTTTTATAGACCATAGAATTACTGAAACACTGAAAATTATTCATGTAAAATAGACTAAATTTAACATGACGAATCATGGAATATTGCACAATTTTCTAATAATTATTTTAAAAGTTATGTAAAATAAAAAAAATGTAATTTTACATAATTTTCAAATACACAACATACACTGGCGGAAAAAAACGGATTGCTTTTATGGTGACTGAAAATGGGCATTTTTCAAAGTGGGGGCATTTTGTTAATATCAAGAAAATAACAATTTTGAAAAACTCTTTTAGAGATATGACCTTCCTCTATATCTAATTTGCAGCCATTTTTATTCATGGCAAAATAAAATAACACCCCATGTGTGAAGTAGTGCTCAACCCATGAAAAATGGTCAAGTTTGGATGCATCCATGGGGTGAATGGGGCCAACCAAATGGGCCCTATTCCACGTTCGGCCCCACATGGGGATAAAAATGGAATTTGGGTCCCATGAGGGGCTATAACGCCTTGCCCATGAAATGCCAACATTGGCATACCACCCTTGTGCCACATGGGGCACAAGATATTTTATATGGGATATAAAATATAAAATATACGAGTTGGGACCTACCGGCGCACGCCAAATGAAAAAATAGTACATTACTCACGAGTAAAAATCAACGTCTGAATCAACGTTTGAATGTCGCTTCATTCGACATCAATTCGACGTCGATTCAATGTCGAATGAGACATTGACTCAACGTCGATGGCATCGACGTCGTTTCAATGTCGACTAAAGGGACACTGAGACGTTGATTCGATGTCGATTCAATGTTTCGGCGAGTCGCTATCGACGTCGATTCAATGTCGATTTCACATCGCTGTTCCGTTAGGGATGACTCTCGTCAGACGCTGATATATGTTGATGCATGCTGCGATCTCCCTTTGCGGAATCTCGCGTCCGATCAAATTTCGATGAGGTTTGGAGAAAGTTATTCATGTTTTAAGGTACGTATAGTGGCAAAACTTTCCGTTGGCTCATTCGCCCCATGGATGCATCCAAACTTGACCATTTCTCTGAGGAAGTTGATCCTTATGATCCAAAGAATAACGTTACCAAGCTTGTACAAATTCCGAAATAATCATAATAGTAATATTTATTCTCGCGCATGACATTTCTGAAGGCGCCATGTGGCATAGCTGTTTTCTTTAGATTACGCTACCATAATCTAATATTTTGATTCGAGCATATGTCAATATTTTGATTTCTACAGTACGAAATTTGTTTTTTGGGTCTTAAGGAACAACTTCGTCTCTGACACTACCTAAGAAGGACAATCGTTTTCAAGATATTTTAATCCGAACCAAGACGTATTGCCTATGTTTAGGGGCTAGCAAGTCGAGTCGAGCGCATGTCCCATTATTGTTTCCAGACCTTCAATGCGGTTGCGGTCACCACAATTGTGGCTATCTTCAAGAATGTTTTCTCCATGTAAGCAAATCTTCTATATTCAATGCCAATACTTTTCAAAAACTACAGCAAAGAAATTTTAATTGTAATTTTACAAAATCCCTATAAAAAATTTCATTTTCATACGTATAAAAACATACAAATATTGTGAAAATACCCGCATAGACCAATATGTTCTTGGCCGGATATTGTCACCGTTTTTGTATGAATCAATACGAATCAATATGTTCAAAATGTAATCACTAATAGGGATGTACCTGTAATTTCAAAAAATATTCTTCGAATTTACTGAAATTCGTAAAACAGAAATACAATAAATGCACAATATTACATATGTAAATTTACAGAATAATTAAAAAAGGATATACAGAGCTTAAATATATATTAATAATTTTACTTATAATATACATGCAATCATTGATCGTCGTTAAGGTCACGTAGATATCATTTCGCAATGATACCCAGATCACAACGTATTTGCAGTAATATCGTGGCGATTTCACATCAAATATGAATATCAGTAGCGTGCGAACCACATGCGTATCACATGTTAACTATATGGTCCGATTCAGTATGGTAGGAATGCCGCTGTGATACCACCATTATGCCACAGCAATGCCACACTAAGAAAAATACAGGAGCGATATCATCAAAATTAGGAAGTGTTTGTCTGGATTTGACAGTGCATTGTCTAAAATCGACGTTTTGATGCTGTAAAAAGAAGTTGTCTAATACAGAAAACTTCTTTTTTCAGTACACGAAGGTGTCACAGTAATGTCACAGCGATATCATAGTAACATCGCAACGGTCCCTATAAAAATTCTTACGTAAAATTATACGTAAGACCTTAGGTCCCGTTTTGGGATATGATCTTATGTGAGATCTTAAGTAAGAAATCCTTCTTAAAAAGAATTCATAAAAGTATCTCCAGAATATTTTAAAATAATTTAATAAATCGCACAGTAACATCTACACGGAAAAAAGTGAGGAGGAATGGTTAATGGCTGACATTAGCAAATACTGCTAAACTTTCTTCTTCGTGTACGTGGGTTGAACGGTTTTTGGTTGAACGACTCAGATCGAACGGCAACGGTAACTTGCTGAGAACGGCTCTTCCTCTTTTTTCCATGAAGTCAAAGATTTTCAACCAATCAATTGAAAAAACTGCATTATTGCCTTAGCTGAGATTCGAACCTCCGTCCTTCCAACCAGACTTTTGAAAGTTGACTGCTCGGAAAAAGCTGTTATACCTTCAAAACTCGTTCAAACGTCCTAGTTTAAATTTATTCGAACAACATCATCATTTGAACGAATAGAACTATCGACCAACTGTCGCAAGTATAACGACTTTGGTCTAGTGGTTACACTTTCAGACTCCTGCGTGGAATATCGGGGATCGAAACCCAGCTACACGGAAAACTTCAGACAGTGGTTGTCAATGTCCTGCACATTGCTTATCAATGCGCAGAAGGATAGATTCTTAAACGACATAGGTTGAATAAAGATGTAAGAACAGACATTTACGCGCGACTGTCTTTTTTTATCTTCAACATTTTCTATGGTATCACTGTAGCAACACCTAGTGGCTCCCATTCCTGACACACTAAAGCGGATAATGTGCATTATATGTGCACAGCAAAAAATGTCAGTGTTGGATTTACATGGACTCCGTTTTAAAATAACATGAATTCTAACCTTACTCTTGCAATGCTGGTAAAAGATGTTCTCATGTTGTTCCAACTCCTATTCAAACAAAAATATGTCATAATGTTGATTTTTTAATATGTGGCCTATATGAAATCAATGAGGGAAGGTAAACTTAGCATTTTACGGTTAACATTTTGTTAGTGTTAGCCTAACTAGTATTATGTTTCCCCGTGCGATACGCATGTGATACGCGCACATATAGGTAACATGTGTATCACATGTGAATCGCCGCGATGGCACTGCGAGCAGCCACGTTGTCTGTGATCTCTATATAATTTTACCCCGTCGTCCAAGGATACGACAACTAAGAATGTTTTCTAATGTTTCTGTGAATCTGACTGAATAATGAAAAACAACAAATTGTTTTAAACAATTAATCAAAATAAGCATAAGTATTTTCGCAAGAAATTTCAAATTCACTTGTCAATTGGTTGAAAGATTCGTAACAGTTTAATCAATCAACATTCAATTAATTTTTTTTAATCACCGTCAATTTAACAAGAATTTCACACATCTAAATTAATGAATCTTTCTAGGAGTTTGCATTTAAACTACGCTTACACTTCTACACTGTATCAGAATATCTTATTTACATGCAACCACACTGCAACGAACATTAATTCCGCGACTTATCATTATTATGTCAATTTAGAGAATTTTTTTTCAAAAATGTTCATTATTCGCCTAAGGATTATGAATTTATAACAGTATCGGGTACCAGGTAAAACCCTGATGTTTGAAATAACTATAGTTATCATTGTGTGTATTCTGCTAAGATCAATCGCGAAGGTTACGATGTATGTTCATTGCTTCTCGTCCCAGTTCTAATCAAGCGTCACAGTTATGACGCGGTTTCGCGTTTCAGTCTATTTTTGAGTATGCGCACTGTCAATTATTACTGTCATTCTTATCAATTTGTGCGACCAGTTTATAAAAAGCTCCGAGGACAACATGCAGCGTGTTCAGTGACTCATTTTTTTGTCTTTACAGAACCATCGGTTAAATAAATCGTCTCGCACTCGAATCAAGCGTCGACGGAGAATCTGAATGAAGATATTCGCGGCATAAACAGTTGATGTGAGAATTGACAATTTACCCGGTCGCGCTTGAAGTATAAAATCGCAAACATTATGACTCTTCCAGCTGTTTGTCGAAATTGTAATCACGTAGCGGAATAATGCGCCTGTTCAATCGACATCGATTTTTATTGATAATTTATGTATGTGTTTTGATCTAATTTGATCGTCGCGTGTACCAGTCTTGTTTGCGATTCACGAAAAGGAATAAGTTAATGTGTACGACCTCGACAAAACTGCGAAAAACCGTAATATTTTATTCACTCTACGGAACATCGATAGTTTTGAACGATAATAAAGTTATATAATGAATTGCAGGACGTTCAAATTCCTAATAGATATAAGTAACATATAAGAAGATATAAATAGAAAATGTCCAGTTTCACCGAAAAATATGATTTATTAATTAATTTTTGTGTACACAACCAACATAACACTTAATAATACATTACACAGCCAGTCTTTTCCATTGTGTCCGCGACACGTTTCAGATCTTCATCCAATTGTGTGGACTGGTTTCGCAGATCTGAATTATTGACTATTTCGGACAATTCCTTGGTTATTTTCATAAAAGGTTCCATTTCTTCCTTCGTAACCTTGTCCAAAAAGGCTTCAATCTAAAAAGAGTAAATGGATATGTCATTGAATTAACTGGTATACACCCAGAAAAATAATTTAGTTGTCTCAAATAAATTATTAACTCTAAATAAAGATTTATTTAGAGCTAATAAATCCTTATTTGATGTAAACATTTATTTCCTACAAATATATATTTATTTGCTATAAATATAGATTTATTTATCCCAAATAAATCATTAATTTGGTACTACATCAAATAAATTATTTAGTTATGGTAAAGTGAATTTATCTGGAACTAATACATTATTTTTCTGAGTGCCTCAGACACAAAAGAGCACTCAGACACAAACAATTCTTTTGATGACTTACTTCTTCGACGCTGGCAGTGTTGTCGCCAATTAATTCGCTCAGATTCTTTGCCATTGTTCGCAGTTGCTTTACTTTGGCAGAAACAATTTTCACCTTCGTTTCCCTTTCGTTGATTTTGTTCCATATTTTTCCGCTAAGATGAGACACATTATTCCAGAATGGACTTTCAAACGCGCGTTGTACTTCTTCGTCGAACTTTTGCTTGCAAACGGCTTCCAACTCTTCTGAGTCATCTAGACTCACACGCAAATTTTCTAAGGAATTTGTCAGCGTCTATACCGAAAATGTAAACAATTCAAGCAATTAGTTTTGATTTTATTTGTAACTGAAAAAAATGTTTTGATTTTTAAGTTTAGTTTTTAGTTACACATTCCGCAACACAAAAAATTACCTTAGTAGAACCTTCGTCCAAAGCATCAAAATCGCGTAGAGCGTCATTGTACATGTCCTCCTCGGTGTACAATTGTTCCTTCAAATAGGCGATTTTGCTTTTAATGTTATCATATTTTCCTGAGACGTTGAGACTGCGGGCAATTGTTGACTAAAACAGAGATTAATAATGATTATTATTTAGCTTATTTTTTATGTGGTAAACTATCTTTATACGAAAAAAAGATTGATTAAACATTACTTACCGATATGCAACAGAACACACAAATTAAAGCCAATGAACGAAACATTTTGGAATTGTTTGCACACCTTGTGTCAGTGAATGAGCTGACATGGAACTGATCGGCCTTATATTTGGAAAGAGTTACTTAATACGTCCCCAACTGAACGAAAAAATGACTGCATGACACGAATAATTTCTATTGGCAAAAATTGATAACGCCCAAATGACAGATTTATTATTCTACTTCATTAATAGAACAAAGAGCTTATACGTAATTAAGTCTACGTCCATTTAGCTCCGATTTCTACAGTACAATTCAAAATAATTTCCAATTTTGTAAGTTAATACCGTACTTCTAATTTGATCTGATATTAAATGGATTGGTGGACAATTTGAAGTTCATTATCGCTAATTGTGATAAAATTAGGAGCCTCGAAAGACCGAACCTGGATTCATATCCACTGGCTTTGTAATAGTTACGATGTGATTTACTTCATAGTTAACAAATATTTCATTATTTCAGATATTTCATTATTTCAAATATTTCATTATTTCTATTTTATAATATCTGCTTACTGAATTTAATCCACAGAAGGTTGGAGTCAACCTCGAGTGAAAAGGGTACCATTTGTGAATACATGCAAATGGTACCCTTTTATAACTTGATCCACCAGAGATGTACCTTTCTTAAATATAACATTAAATATAACATTGCACTAATAGAACAAACTGAAACTGAACAAATAGTTGATTTTTTTGGTACGTCGTATAGGTCTCAAAAAATTAACCTGTGTGGTCAAAAATTTACGTAATAATTACCAGATAAATATTCCATTACATAGATATTTTAGGGTCCATGGCATCTCATCATATACAACTCGTCATGAGACAACTCATCATGAACATCTCATCACAAAAAAACTACCAAAACTAATGAGACGAGTTTTCTACTATGATGAATTATATGAAAAAATTCGTACTTTTCATAATGAGGACTACTCGTGCGGATCCCACATTTTAATACTTTCGCACTAACAAATTATCTGCATAGTTTTCTGTGTAACCAAAAAAAATTGCGTTCATTAATGAGTCTTACATGTGGCGTCAAAAATATTACATTACCGGTTAAAGTTCTGTGGCACCTTACAATACAAGATGTCAATCTACAGTATGATACGAAATGTCAATTTAACAGATTCTTGATTCTGAATCAGTGTCTCAGAATCGAACCTTATGTAAATTATGATTAAAAATAAAATTTTCTTATATTTAATCATTCGATTCAGATCACTATAATTTTAAGTGGTGACGTCAATATAAGGCATTAAACGTGCAAATGTTAAATTGATATTTTATATCTTGTATGCGGTCTTTTTACGTCGGAATCTTTCGGAATCGATCACAATTAATTATTTTATTTATGATATCGCTAATGATTGTATATAAATAGTTGAAGTAATATATTATTATTTATAGCAATATTATTTTTCATATATTCACACGTGTAAAGACACATATCGGAAAAATGTCTGCATAAAATTTCCAGTACTTGAATATTAAAAGGAAATTCAGGACTGGGTACATGCAAATTAATGTAAAAACACATGCAATTTAACTACATCTTTTATGCAAACAGTGTAGGTATATTGAAAATTCCAGTACTTATACATTATTACATTATTACATTTTTCATTATACGGAAAAAAAAGATCTCACAATTTTACCAAACTTTTCGGTAAACTGAGGATATAAGAACAGAAATCGCCAAAATTACCAAACTCTTTGGAACAAAGGTTAATACTGTTTG
>JABFPB010002883.1:0-18690 GCA_022817645.1 Ceratoteleas bidentatus | reverse complement strand
CCTTGGAAATAACCTTTTAGGTTATTGGAAATAACCTTTTAGGTTATTTCCAAATTGTTGCCGATTAATCTGCCAATTAATTGTTACCAATTAAACCCATTCATACCACCAGAAAGTAACGTTTAAACCATTTCATATCTTCTAGAATTAGCATTATTATCTATTCCCAAATATTCGTGCTTTTGACGAGTTTCATTTCGCGCTTTCATAACATCCTCATTCCCGCTTTTGATGTGCCAGAGATCGGGGGATTCGTGCTTTTGAGTTACAGCAGAGTCTGGGCCCGAAAAGGGATTTCCAGTAGACCTGGCCAGAGAATCACCAGGGGGCTCAAACTTCACACTGCCACTAGTTTTTCTGTGCCTCCACCAGAGGCGCTCCCATCAACCACTAAGCATGCGCGTAACAATAAACCGCAACATTTAATCTTTCCACTTTGTTTCCACTGTTTCTTGTCTGAGGGCGCTGGGAAATCGTAAAGTTTAAGCCCCAAGTTTAGTCCCAAAATTCTAATCGGGACTAGCGATTTTCTGGCCCCCGCGTTACGCCAGCTCGCTGGTAGGTAACTTGTAATGTTTGTCAGTGTAGCAAGCAAAGACCATTTGTACAGATAAAAAGCAATAAATCCACTTAAGCAAGGGTAATGTAATTGATTGTCTATGCCTGTGTAAATGCATATCTGTGAGAAGTGTATGTGTGCGTACCTGTATACACATGTGTGTACGTGTACGCACACACATGTGTGTGTGTGTGTGTGAATGTGGATGTGTGCGATAGTCTTACGCCGAATCATCTTCTTGATTCGAACAATATCGCGGATGTTGGATTATAACGAATTGTCAATTTTTTCATTAGTACAACGCGTCAGGCAGCCAGGCCAAGAGTAAAGGAAGAACCACCAGAGACGGCTCCCGTCTCATCTTCCAAGACATCTAGGTAACATACTTACTTCACATTTCAGCATTGCATGTACAAACGACAATCTGCCACGCGACTAATAGCATTAAACAACCGCAACGTCAGTTGACATGATGTTATACGAGAAGTCCACCATTTTGCCTCTGTCCCGATCACTCTTCCCAATCCCCACCCCTTTGTCATTCTGATCGTTTGTTCGTCATTGTACGTCAATGAAATTTAAAATTTCAATGGGTTCAAACGGACTGCGACTAGTTTATCGATGTAAACGCTGGTTTTTATGTACGGTTCGACCCCTTCGAAATAAAAATAAAAAAGTTGATTGCGATGCCGCGTTTTAGTTGACATTTCTCACAAACTCGGTCGTTTGTGATCGTGACGTTGTGAAAATAGAGTTGAGCCTCAATGAAGGTTTTGACTGTTATGGACAGTATTGTTCTTGTAGGTTCGGATCGGTGAGAGTGGATATGTATATTATAGATTCATAGAAACGTGTATTCTCTTTTGATTGGATGGTTTAGTGAACATTTTGAGAGACACTGAATGGTGAAAATTTTGACATGCTGGATTTGTCACATTAGGTCTTCGTGAAGAGATTTTTTAACATGGTGTAAAAAAGATGAATTTGAAGTTTAGTTTATATTAATTAATATGATTTAATTAATTAATTAATACGAAAGTTACTTCTAATCTCTGACTGAAATGTTACTGAATCATTTATAAACTTTTTTTAATATTCAACTTAGAACAGTTAGAACATTCAACACAGCCCAAATAAAAGGAATACAAATGCAATATTATCTTAAAAATATTAATTCATATCTAATCAGTTGTTAATTCCTGTCTTCCCTTAAATAGGGAGTTAAAAAATTATATTATACTGATTTTCCCTGGATATTCTTCCAAATCGAATAGATTGGAAAAAGTGGCTACGTTTACATAATTTATTACTATTTGTGTCTTCAAAATGTTCAAGTCGAACTTAAAAAAATTTCAATCTGTGACACATCGGTCAAAAGTCAAACGATCTGTCACCGGACATTGTCACGATTTTCTTGTACGTTACGTTTCGTTCGAACTTAATCCTTTGTTTGACATTTGCGTCGCGCCATCTCGCGGTCGGAAAACGCGAAACCGCGTTTTCGCCCTTTTCTCGCGAGTCACAGCTTCCGGCACTTTGTTATTCCTCGCTTCTCGGTTGAAAATGACTTTGAAAAACGGATAAAATTGGATACAAAATTGCAATCGCGAATAGAATTGGTATCTGATTCTTAGTGGTTATTATCTCACGTTTTCCAGATGGAAAATAATTTTAAAAATTTGAATTTTTGGTCCCATTCGAAAAAAACACATTGGAATAACAAATAAGATCCCTTAAATTAAATTTCCAATTTTATGAAAAATCCAGATAGAAAAAGAAGAATTTTTTATTATACAGATTTTTATTACAAAGAGAATTTGTAAAAAAACACATTTTAATGATTTTTCAATGGTTGAACAAGTGCAAGACGTTAACCACTTAAATGGGTTTTTGGATAGGTTTTTGTACATCCGTTTCTGACTGTCATTTTTAACGGAAAATTGTTGATTTGGAAACTTTTTTTCATCGGTAACGACAGCTCGATATCAGTGTACTTTTCTCGTCAGGACCTTGTCGAATCGGCGAACGTCATTCCACTTTGTCGAACGTGCGAGTTTTGTTTTGTTTGCGACCGATTTGACAAGCTGTCTGAGCTGACGAAGTACTCTAAGCCAACTGTGTTCGGTAATTGTAAATAATGACAGAAATGTGTAAGGACCATTGTATTTTTGGATCGAAACTCTCATGTGAACCGCACGCGGCATGTGAATACCTTTATACAATTTGATGTATTTTGTTTGCATATTAAATTAATATTCGACAATACAGATTGGTAGCAGATAATTTCTTTCGTGTACTTCGTTCGGTCGCGACGGGTAGATATTTTGCAAATTAAAATTTTTTTAGAGATTCAGTGAGATGTAAAATTGTTTTCTATCGGTAATACCAGCTTGTCTTATGTTATTTTGAGATGTTAACGATTGTAAAACGTTAATCAATAAGAATCAGGTGTATTATGTTTATAGTCCCAGACGAAATTAGAATTTATTTTGTATATTCTGTATAAAGATGATAAAAAGGTCCTGATTTTAAACAGTAATTTCAATCATTTCTCAACAATTTCATGTAAACGTTAATTAATGTAGGTGGTTGATTAGTTAGACAAACTTTGAGATTGTACTATTTGTGGCTGAACTGAAATGTAGACACAGAAAAAATTTAATTGCAATAAATAAAATCGATGAATAGGAAATGCAATGAAGAATAGATTTGTATCATAAAAAACTGTACCATAAACATATCTTGGCAATGATACTTTCATTGAATGACCATCTTTTATTTTTATATGGTATTTTCTCTGTTGGAACATAACGATCAAATTTGATCGATGGCGACTCATATTAATGTCAAATTTATGTATGTATTTGTATAAAATTTCTGCACAAAAACGATTGGAAAATCGTACTTATACCTTTAAACTATATATTTATCATACGTATGTGGGAAACTCAGTTCCCCACCCTAAAACCCGGGCGGGAAATTACCAATTTCCCTCTTTTCATGGTGGGAAATGACCAATTCCCTTCCACTTTTCAAGGTGGGAAATGGCCAATTCCCTTCCACTTTCCAGGGTGAGAAATTGAGTTTCAAAAAGAATAAGAAATTTTATGCAAACATAAGTGTAAGCCAAATGACACTAATGTTCCCATGTTTTAATCGTTGACAAGATCGACCTTTCAAGATCGATTTACACATTTTGAAAAAAATGTGTACGATGATCCTGGTAAGCTGTATTAAACTAAGCAAAAAATGTCGCAGATTGTTCCGAATGGCACACTTGCCATCACAATGTAACCAGACATTGTTTGCTGTAATTCGAGTGTCAGCTTGAACGTTGTTTCACCGTTTAAGCCAATTTATAATTCGGTAGCTACTAGACCACTATCCTCTCGATTCGTACCGTTGAACCGATCTGTTTGAATACATTTGCAGACACGTGCAATGTCAAAAACGTAACAGTCTATTGTCGAGTGAAAGCGTTTTGTCAAATAGTAGTTTCTCGGTGGCTCTAAACTTTCAGTTTGGGGTATTTTGCCACTCCTTTTTCTGGGTTTGAAGCGAGAAACGCATTGTCGAAACACATATTTGACAAATCTTTTTCATTCTGCCAAATTATTTTCAGGCCTTGCAACTATCGCCTTGTTTTATCTTTAATTTAATGACCAAAACACAAGTCAGCCGATCAACTCCGCTCAGGACTTCTGACGGAATCAACCGAAATGGCGAATAACTCAACATGAATTAGGTTAACTCAACTTGATTAGTTAAGAAAAATATGAGTTTTGTCAGTCTAATTAATGTTGAATTAATTTCAGTAAACATTTTGTTACTTTAATTGAAGACAGTTAGTAGAACTGTTCCCACATCCTCCTAGGTTGATTTCGCCAGAACCGTTTTGATATCTACTCCTTCCATCCCACCTTTCCTCTCATCCTCCCCACCACTTCTGCGATGATTGTGTAGACAGTTAAGACTTTGACCTAAACAGTACGTCTTGGGAAGAAACTATAGCAGCGCCGCCCTGCGGCGCTTGGCGTCGTCGCCTCGAATGAATTGTCGAAATGAAACATTTGCAACGGCGAGAGTTACAATTAACTGCGGGTTCAAACCAGTTGAAAGCGATATGTTCGATAAAAAATGTATGTCGAAAAATAGGTATTAGATATAAACGAAGAATGAGGTTAAATGACCATTTGTGAAATTCATGCATGTAAATAAAAGTACAATTTGTCAAAAAAATGCACGCGAATTTGTCTTAACAGGAACGAATCTGTACCAGAGTAGACACCTTCTTCAAGCGGAAGAAAATATTAGCGAAATGCTCATTTTCGGTCAGGTTTTGTCTTAGACAAGCGTGAACAAGCTGATCCTCGAATGTTTGATTCGCCGCGAGAATGTGCCTTCAGGTTTTCAGAACCCGCCACGGTGGCGCTGTAATCGACTACTTCCCAAGGCGTATAGGCAAAACTCGTAATGATTGTAACTGAACCTGTGTATAATTGTCAGTCGTTATGTATGTGCTGTGTAGGTATTATGACGATCGCTACAGAGAGCGTGAACGCGACCGAGAACGCGAGCGGGAGTCAAGCGGCCGTCGGCCAGCGGAACGGGAACGGGAACGGGAGCCGGAGCGCGAGCGGGAACGTGAGAGGGATCGCCGGGACGAGCGCGCTGATTCGTCGCACCGCTCCAGACACTGAGACACGAAGTCAGGATCGGCGTCGCGCGAAGCAGCCAGCAATCACGAGTTCGACGACAGCAGCGCCACCACCCCAGGCAGCTCCCGCGACGACGACAGTTCACAGTAGACTAACCATTACGCAGATAAAGACAGAAACAAGTTACAACCTCTATGTGTAAGAGTCCCAGATTTGTACGGTGTGCGAGTAGACGTCACGCAGACACAGTAGACACGTTACGATGCAGTTTTAAGAGACACTTTTAGCTGTTTGGTCGCGCGATACTTTGTCATTATATTAAGGTGTATTATCCACGGCGACGCACGGTATGTAGATCATACATAGGGGTCGAAGGGGGTACGGTACCCGGGTGATACGAGGACGTCTGGAACTTGGACACGATAGCAATTGGTCCGGATTGGTCCGGTTGCGATCGATGGGAATGTTTCCGGGGGTCGGGTGAGTTGCCGGGTATGAGGACCCTGCTTTCGACTGGGTGCGCGCGCCAGCACATAGCTTCTAGGTTTACATTCGACACTTGGTTTGAAATGAATTGAATTGGAACATGAAATAAACGATGATCGAGCGGGGCCCGAACGTTCGGCCCGCGCACGGTATAACTACCACCAATTGTATAAATCAATACCTGGATCCGTATATCTGACTGTTCTTTTTTTTACGATGTCCCGGGGACCTATGCTGGAGCCACCTGATGGTGGGAGATTGGAACTAAAAGAAGAGTATGGGATGGCGATCCTGCCAGGAACATTTAATGGCGATCCTGGCAGGAACAGTTAATGGCGATCCTGCCAGGAACAGTTAATGGCGATCCTGCCAGATCAGGTTTTCCTATTAATAGAGGGCAACGCGTGTTGAAAAGGAGTTTAAACAATTTGTTAGGAATCAAATTTTAGGTTTGAGAGGAGATGTGGCAATGAAAGTCTAGTTGGAAATCTAGTTGGAAATGTTTTTTCAATGTAAGGTTGCTTTTGTACGAGGATCCAGCATAGGTTCAAGGTGAAAAACTCTGCTGTCATGGAGTTAGTGTGTTTTCAAATATCATCATTGCTATAGTGAGATGCAACAAATGTGTTGCAATTTTAGAACTTCCATTTTCACATTATGGGAGATTTAGAGTGAGCGAAATAATATCAAAGTCGTTGGACTCGAACAATGATTTCTGTATGTACCTACGCACAGTACAGAAGTTATCACAGCGCCACCAAACGTTGAAAGTTAGGATTAATTCAAGAGAAAGTAGATTTGAGTTTTACTTCTGTTAAGTAGAACAGCGATTATATTTTACAAAACATTATTGTAATGACAAAAATTAATTTTTGACTTACAATTACTTCAGTTTGTAGATGGCGCTAAAATCGCTCAAAACAGCTATTTAGCATATCAGTGCTGAAATTAAAATAGGAACAAATTACATTTTAAACACAACTTTTTCCCAAATGTTAAAAGATTGAATTGATGCAAAGTGAGAACTTTGGATCCAAATGATAATAATTGAAATAACACTAACCTAGTAATAAACGCGTTTTGCATCACCTTATCACTGTAAAACGAATCATGCAAAATTATACAACATTCATCTCGATAATGAAATTTTGAGATGAAATATATACCCATTTATAATCAATAGTGGATTTTTGAACAATTGATGAATTTTCGCTTGATGTTTATTATCGAAAATTGGGTATGTAAGAAAATTTGAATTTGCTCAACAAATATTTTTATACAACTCTAGTTTTATTTGTCAAATGTTGTATTTTTGTGTAATTTTTCGCATTCGTTATACAGTACAATTGTAAATGCAATTTAATCGATTAGAGCTTCGAACTTCTTTGTTTTCTGAAACCCATTCCTCTTTTTCTCTCATTTTTTGTTGATGAATATGTTATAAGAGAACTCTTTCGAGAAGTTTACCTGGACAGAAGAGGATAAAGGATGATTATGTAAGAGATTTTTATACAATTTACCATTCGAGGCATATGTATCCAAATTGGAGCTGTCTGTACAATCCTGTATCAATGCCGTTCGGTTCCATTTTGCTTCGTTCTTAGTGAGTTTATTGCTTACAGCGAATTTCTTTAACGTCTCACTTTTTCCTCCTCAGCTTGAAAGCGTCAACTCACGATTGTACACGGTTTATACTTTTTTCGTATATTTCGTTTGATTTCATTATTTGTACGGGTTTTCGATAGTATTGTCATATTATAGATTAGACCCTAATTTTAGAAAGCATGTGTAATGAATTACTGTATTACTGTATTTTGTATATAAATGACTTCTTTTACAGTAAAAAATGCAAATGTGCAGTCAAAGTTTAAATTCAATTTGTATTTGTAGTAAGCTTCGGGCGAGAAAGACTTATCAAGATAAATGAAAAATTATAACGATGTATATTACTGTCGATTGGTCGTATTGTTTATAGTGATTTTTGTTATAAATGCTTTTGTTCTCGTGTATCGTTTTGAGGTCCTTATGTTAATTTCGGTAACTAAAATTTGTTTGTACATTGTGAATGATTATTATAAATGCCTAATCTGAAAACATGTTATCATCAAGATTTATACCATTACGGTAAGAAAAAGTAGCCTATCCAGACGTAAAAGGCAATATATATATATATATATTTTTTTATAAATGAACGATTTGAGTTACAATTCTGGAATAGGGAACTGTCCAGCTTACGTTACTTTTTCAAAATCACAGAACTGTTTCCAATTATTTGTCGTGATAAATACATAATGTAGTTTGATTTTGAAAATGTAATGCACAAAGTTAATAGTGCTACATTTACTTATAACACTTTTATAACTGTGATGACAATAATAATCATAATTGCGTATTTTTCACGATGCCAGTCGTAATGATTATGTTAAGGTGATGTTGAAGTCTCTCTTACAGAAATAGGTTTCATCTCTTTTAATTTCTTTCCAAAATCAAAATTTTGTTTTCGTCTTTCACGCAGACAAATATTTTAGCAAAATGAATAAAATAATAGAAATTATTCAATTAATTTGTTGTTAATTTTACCTAACTATCTGGTAAATTATCTGAAAGTTAAAAATGTACTGTACGTTCAATGAATTTTACTAAAATTTAATTTTTACTTTGCAGCTTTTACTTAACTGTTAAATAAAATTTGCTTAATTATTTTTCTGCGTGTACAAATAAAGCTTCTATCGAGACACACATTTATACTTCAGGCATCACCTTAAGATTGGCTGTAGCATATAGGACAAAGTGAATGTTAACCCTTCAGCTGTACATCTACAGAAGTCTACAGAAGGATCCGAAGATCACTGCCTTTTGTATGCGCTGCCTTGTCGAAAGCACTTTGGCGACCAAATGTGCTTCGGACTTAGAGATGGAAGTTCACTCTCTGCGATATCTCTCTGGGATCTATGGTATGTAGGGACGTTGACAGTTGTTTTACTTTCGGATGCTCAATCAAGACAGACGTTAGTCGTCGACGCCAAGATAAGCAGAAACTGTAAATGTATTTTAAATAGAACACTAACTTAGTGTCTACATGTCGATATAAGCTGTAGGTACCCTACTTAAAAAATCCGAGCCAGATTCCGACTCGAGATTTGGATCCCTACTGAAAGTATTCGAGCCGGAATCAGAGACGCATTCTGAGTCGGATATGCGAAAAATTAAGACTCGTTCAAAAGTTCTATTCATTTGAATGATTCTATTGCTCGAATAAACTTATGTTTGAACTTTTTAACGAGCCCTGAAAGCATAATGACTTTGGCCAAGTGGTTCTTCTGCGTGAAAGGTACTGGGTTTGATTCCAAGTTATGGCAATGCGCTTTTTTCAACTGATTGGTTGAAAAAAATTTTGACCGCGTGTCATTATGATTTATTAAAATAACCAAATCCCGATTCGGAATTATTTAAGTAGGGTAATATTCGAAAATGAAAATTCGATTTTTATTATTTTCAAATTTTTACTCAGATAATAAATAATGTAATAGAAGGTAGACGTAAATTTGGAGTCATTGTGGTTATAATATATGTTACTATTATGTAGCAGCTCATTATATACAGCTCAATATTATTGGGACCTAAGATTGAGTGTGACTTACTGTAAAACTGTGGACTTAAAAGTGTACTTGTTACGTATAAAAATAAAATGCGTATAATTTTTATAAAAAATAACTTTTTTGTACAAACAATGTAACTTAATTGTTTACTTTGTTGAAGAACTAGACAATTAATAAGAGATTCTATTTTTGTTCAATATTGAAGTTTATTTTCACCGGAAGTGCATGCTTGTTGTAGTTCAGATTTTGCCACCAGATGTCACATTGAAATATCTTAGATCCCAATAAAGGATACATCCTTTATAAATATAGATAGATTCCCTATAGATAATACACATGCTACTGTAAGTGTATATTTACACTGCGTAGGATACTGGAGGTACAGTCCTTGAAATGTGTACCTAATTCCAACATGCATGAGATGGACACTTCCGAATTGCTTCTAAAAAAATGCCCTGGTGGAAAGAAATTCTGCAAAAGTCTGCAAGTACCTTTGATAATAATTTGCAGAAACTGGTAATTTCAGAAAAAGTATAAAAGAGTCTGTAAAATTCTAAATAGTCTCAATTCCAGCATCTTTTCAGAGTTTTGTACAGTTGCTTTTAGAGATTACCATACTTTTTGCAATATTTTTAATGGAACTGCAAAATTTGGAAAATTTATTTTCTACCAGGCTGATTTCTAACAACTGTATCAACTCTGGAAGAGTTTTACCGAAAGCCGGGCATTCCTCGAAGTAACGAAAGCTTTTGTTCTGCAGCTTTTATTTTACATGATTATGCATTTGCAAATTTTAATACTTAAGGCACCGCCAGCGTTGCGATGTACACGCTGAAATTCTGTTATGTCGTCGATATTCGTTACGCTGATGTCCTTGGCTACTTTTCGCGTCCATTTCTTCGGCTCTTCCTTTTTGCCGAATACGCTTCTTTGGTCTCGCAATGCGATACTCAGCATGTTTCTAGAAAGAGACCAACCTTGAAATTCCTGGAGATTTGCTGCAATTCGTTGTTTCAACTGTTCCTCCGGATCGAATGACAAGTTCGATCAGTCGTATAGGAAAATCGCGATTAGCCAAAAATTCATTCTTGAATAAGGAATTTGCTATAATCCCGACAAAACCGAATGCTTAATAAACAATTAAGACGTTAAAACTTCAACAATCAAAGTTTTCCAGAGATTGTCTGAATGATTAAAAAATTGTCTAAGAGTTTATGACATTATTTTTGTTCAAGAACTTTCAGACTAAAAGAAAAGTTTCTGAAACATTTTACAAATTTTCACAAAACGTTCATTAAATGTTCGGTTCCGTTGTGGAAAAGTCGATTTCATAAGAATAGTTCAAGTATTACAACAGTATTATTGATTTAAAAAAAAATTATAATGTGGTGAAGAATTAAACAAATTATAACGGTCTCAGTAGGAATTGGAATCTTTTTGAGCGTCAGATTGTTGCCTAATAAACTGTACTACCCTCAGTATTTTACACATTTTAAATACAAAAGCAATTTTATCTAAGTTTGTCCATCTTCGATGAACTAAAAATGTATAATCAGAAACTACATATGATGAAATTTGTCAAAATATCAGAAGTCATAATTTTAAGGTGGTTATATTATGCAGCCCACATATTTAGAGCGTCTGTAGTAAAATATTAATATAACATTCTTTTCTTTCATATCATACATGTATTTATTATGATAATTGTTAATAATAATGTTGCTAATATTTTGTTATTTTCATTAAAATACTCAAATGTTTTCTTTCTTAAAATGATTGCTTAATTTCAATGTTCATTTAATGAACATTTGATGTTCAATTAAAATTTCATCAAATTTTCAATATTTTGATTTTTCGATAGAACCACCTTAATTTTGTATGACGTTCAAATTAAGGGTATATCGGCTTATGAGGTCAGGGTGTTTTTTAGAGACACCTTTGTAAGGGAACCGATTTTGTGTGTGATTGAAAACTATTGAACGATAAACGAATATAGCAATTGTAAATAACTGTAACTATACGATGCAATTCAAGAAAGGAAAGTGTACTATAATTTTGTCCTCCAACGAGTTGAAGACTTCAACTTACATAAATATTTGTTAACTTTGTAGGAAAAAATTAACGATTGAATGAAGATGTCTTGAGTAATTTAATACTAAAAGTATTACAACAGTATTATACAACTATAAAAATATTTTAAAAAGTAACAAATTGATAATTTATTAAAAAAAGTTTTAAATTAAGTTAGTTAAGTTAGTTAATTGTCTAGTAATTATTTGTTCAATATTTATTCCAAAATTTTCGATATTTTTTATTAGAACTGATTCGATAAACATTTGTGTCAGTTCACTTTTTGTAGTCAATATATTATTGGCAGAAGGATTAGAAAGATGTTTTTCCACATCATTTTGCTGTAAATACCGACTACGATGTCGATGGATTGGTAAATTGCTTTACCGACTTCTGTTAGAGAGTTAAATTGTGGATGAATGCTAAACCAGAACTCTACTAGTGCATTGATTTATACTGATAATTTTATTGTTAATTTATTTTCATTTTATACTGTTAGTAATAATCTCATCGATCTCATGTATTTATAAATATATATATATAAATAACCGTCGTATATGAGTAAACCAGATGTATAAAAAATTCTATATTTGTAAAAAGAAGTTTAAATATGAAATGAGAAGATAATTTATTAAAATTAAGGTACAAATTTAAAAAGGAAAGTTAATTACCTAACATGAAAGGTAAGTAACTGAACATCAATTTTATAACACAAAATTCAATGAGAGTGAAAAGCGTCAATTTTGTATTGGATTTTATTTGAATAATTAACAAACATGTATATACGCTTATATAATTGTACTCAAATAGGTATCTAAAATGCAGTACATCCAATGTATATAATATACAAAATAAATTATAGGATTAGCGTATTTTAATTTGGCATATTGTAATAACAAAAACTGTACAGTAAATACGAAATTACCCTAATAGCACATAATATCGTACATAAAAAACTATTATTTTCATACGGCAATGATTGTATTTAAAAGACGTGGAAGAAATTTTATTTTGGCTGAATAAGACCGATATTGCAGTCCTAAAAATATCACAAAATTTGTGCACATTTTGAGTTTACTTTCATCTAATTGGCACAGTTTGAGAATATTAAGTGTTATTAGGGCACTAATACTTTTTTACAAAACTTTTACAAACTAATAATAAATCCTACACAGTAAAATCAGTCGTCTTAGATTGTTCATTATTTGGAGTTGACTATGTTTCATATTTAAGTTAACAATGTGTAGCCATATCATTTAATATAACAGGGTGTCCAGATTTATCAAATTCATTGAAATAATAAATTAATTCTACTTGACTAGAAATATGTTTCCAAAATTGGGGTAAATGCTAATAAAAATCTATGAAATCTAATTTTTGAAGAACATCATTTCCCATACAATTCCTTCACTTCTTTTCTCATACTGGACATTCTGTTCAAATATATTAAGGTTGAAACAAAATATGTTTCAAAGTTACAATTAATCAAGATCGTTCATTCAAAATGTGGTCTGAATATTGTGGTATATCGTGGATTTTTTAATCAAATTTGAATTAAGGCAGCCTGAAAGGACACTGGAATGTTTGTGTGCATTTTTTCGACTCCTTTCATCCCAATTTCAGCGGTTTTCTTTTCCGAGGCGTCGTAAATGAAGACATCAGACTAAGATAGTTGATGAATTAATTAGTTTGTGTGAAGATTGCACCTAGTGAATTTTTTCTTGATCATACAGTTTACGTGATACGCATGACCACAAGGGAAGAGAGCAATGCCATTATTTCCTAGTAAAACTGGAGTCTGCAGGGGTAAAGTGCAACTGGAGCAGGAGGAATTTTTCGGGGAGTATTTCATCCCCCAGTGATGCGACCCAGATCCGAAGTTACAGCCACCGATGGATACACCCAAGTCTGCCTTTAATAGAGGTTCTAAGTTGTTTTGAATCTGCAAAGAAAACAAGAAAATTAGCTTTCTTATAATGTTTAAAAATCTACACGAAGCAAAGTTCAAGACGAAAGATTTTATTAAGATACTCAGTGAAGAAATTACCTTAATTGAGCAAATAGAATTGTCTTCCACGCTGGCACTACAATCCAATTCAACATTCTGGGCAATTCCATTCCGATTTAGGATTTTTGCGAAAATGAGCTGGCGCATAACTCTGAAAGAGAAGTGGGGATTGATTAGGAATTTATGGGACTGTTATTATTTATATCATTTAATAGGGTTGTTATAAATAAAATCGATTTACATCAATGATTAAAATCACGATTTTAATCAAAGATTTAAATCAGGATTTAAATCAAGGTAAATTATTGAATGTAATTTAAATTTTAATTTAAATTAAAATTTACTTCAAATAATTCCATTGATAAGACCTCAATCATTACCCATTATCAAACTGCACATTCGGCAGGAACTCCATGACCTGGTTCATGAACTTAACCGCGCCCTCTGGACCATTAATCCTATTGATCTCCCTGGCAATCTCATTCCAATCCAACCCCCGAATTCCGCCATCCCCATCCACAGTCTTGTCGCAGAAAAGACACCTCCCAATCTCCAGCTTCTCCACCACCTTTCCCAGAAACCCCCATCTCTCTGGACTCAAACTCCTCAGAGTCACAGCCAGAACCCCCTTATCCCTCGTCAGCACCGCCCTCTTCAGAACGTCGTCCGAGTCAAACATCCCCTTATCACAGTCAGAAACGTACTCCATCCAGAAGAAGGGCACATTTGAGCAAATGGCCAGGCAGACTTCTCTGTCATTCGCCTGCTTGTACCTCCTCAGCAGAGCGATCCCCAGACTCGAAAATCTGGGCTCACTAGACCCATCCCGACAAGGCAACGGGTTCTGGCAACTCTGACAATTTTTCCTTCCCCTCAAACTCGTCTCCAGAAACACCTCCTTAACCAGTTCCACGAGGCTCCACCTTCCAGTGTATTCTATCATATCCGGAGAAACGCTTTCCAGAAAACTGTTGTTGCAGTGAAGTTCTGTGGTTCGAAAAACCAGTGTCAGTCCTCCACAAAGCTCCGATTCGTACTCCCTCCTGGCCCCATCGAGAATGTCCCTGACTTGTCTGATCTGCTGTTCCACCTTTTCGCTGTTCGTCGCCAACTTCAGACTCTCGATCACCGAGTAGACCGGCTTCAGCTTCTCCTGGACATCGCAGAGAATCCTCTTATCCTTCGACTCCTTCGCTTGCTTCTTCGCATTATCCGTTGGCTTAGTGTTGCTGTTTTTAGAATGGGTCTTTGAACGGAAGAGGATTTCCTCCGACTCCAGATTGGAGGTATCGACACTCTGGGTCCCCGAATTGACCACCACGATGCCCGAGGCCTTCCCATTGGTCTTTGGACTGGATGTCTGGTGGTTCCTAATCAGGCCCACCAGCCGTTCCAGGTCATTCTCGTCAATAGCCTTCTCTTCTTCCCCAACCACCTGGGTCTTCAGAACCGTCAGTGCCCTCAGACATTCGTTGTAGAGCTTCCTCTCGTAGAGTTTCAGGATAAACGCCTCTACTGTGCAGACGTTCAGGCACCGGAACTGGCCGGATCTGGTCATCAGGTAGACCTTGTTGTCCTGGATGCTGAGGGAGTGGATGTTCCTCAGGTCACCGGTCCAAAGAACCACCGATGCATTTATTGGATCGATGATATACATCCCAGTAGGAGCGTAGGACAAGAGGTATTTGCGCTGAAGCACCATTAGCTGGAAGAACTGGATGGATTGAGCATACGCCACTTTCTCGGACTTCTCTATCTTGACGGACTTGGTGCCGTAGAGCTTGTAGACCGGCTGAGAAGGAACTGCCAGGGCTTCTTTGAACTGGTGCGTTTTTATGACGATTCCGTTGGTGTTGACCTCCCAGAGTCTGGACCCGGGTCTCGCGCAGAAGATGCGTAGATTCTCGTCGAGGGAGGTGGGTTCGTTCTCGGAGATGAAGTCGAAGGTGCGAACCTTGGAGGGGCGTTGGGCGGTTTCGTTTTCGGGCTTGGGAGGGGTGAGTTTAGAGCTGGGGTCGGTGAGCTTGAAGAAGCAGGCACCGTACTCGCCGTCTCGGGTTTGGTTGCCGATCTGCTTGTACTGTTCCTGGGTGGTGTTGCAGAGGTAGCTACGGGTGAGGGTGGAGATTAGGAGGAGGGAGGACTCGTAGGACATCTGGACGATGCCGGAGTCGAGGTTCATGAGGGAACAGGTTGGGGGCTGGAACATCCCGTTTGCCTGAAAGGAAGGAGGGTTGAAATAACCTCTTAGGTACCAACTTATAAGGTCAGTTTTTCACCGGGGGGTGGGAAATTGAGCATTTTTCCATTGTAAGACCTTAATAGGCCACCGGCAACGATTTATCAGTTTAATGATTTTTAATTATGAAAAGTAATAAACAAATTTAAAAAATAGCAAAATGATCATTTTTCTGCCAGCATTTTTCGACTCCTTGTTTTTGCATGTTTTAACACATCATCGACTCGAGTCTATTTTGTTGATTTACAATAAACAAAAGTATGACACACGAAGAGCTATCAACTGTCAGTTGACTTGTATTTCATCTCATGGATTTAACACGGCTCCATCAGAGCGGCACTGTTATAGCTTCGCCGGAGGTCTATAATGTGTTACATCATTTTAATTGAAAGAATGTTTACTCTATTTTACAGCATATTTCCAGTTTGTAAATAATGGGTGAAATTCTGTTGGAAACTTTTTAAATGACTACATACTTAAGTATGTTTGAACTGATAACTATAATACTCTGTATTGTTTTTAAAAAAGACTTTTAGAATAAATAATGTAAATAGTAAAAAATTAACTTAGATTGCTCAAAGATTGCTTTCGTTAGACAAAAATGAAATGTGCTATGTTTTCAATCTCTCGTGTTTGCGACGATCACGAAATTGATAATTTTGAAGCACAGTTGTTTTGACATGGTGACTCACAGAGAAGATAGAGTTAACCACGACTGAAACTTTTCCATTCGCATCTCCCACGTAAACTTCAGTACTGCTGTCATTCCAGCAAATGTATTCCACTCGTTCTCCAACGTGCTCGTTTGATATTCCTATTAGTTTGAATGTTGGACTTAAAGTCACTAGGCATACTGCCCCACGAACAGTCGCCAAAGCGATTAGTTTTTCGTTGGGCGATATTTGGATGTGGCAAATGGACCCTTGCTGAGATTAGGAAACAACCAAATTAATGAAACTGCTATTTATACAGCATATTTAAAAATAAAGTATTTTATGCAATTGTTTTTTAAGAAATTGTATAGTTAAAAAAAGAAATAAGAATTGTTTCTTATTCTTATAGCATTTTTCACAAAAGTGAAAAAATACTTACCAAAAGGGGGATAAGCTTTATAAAGGAACATGGTTCTCTAGAAAAAAGGTATATGCTACCACTGGTGGATCCTACAGCAATGTAGCTTTCTGATGTAGTTAAGCATGTGTACTGAAAAATTATGTATTTCAATTGGAAATGTTGTAATGTATATTTCAGAGTAGAAAAATACTATTATTTTGAAAGAAATCAAATGTATCAATTTATTTAATTTAAATTAAAATCATGATTTTTATCAAAGGTATATGATAAATTCTTTCAGATGCTGTTGCTTTTGAAATTATAATAAGTAGTTATTGTCAACAATTAAATGCATATATATCTTGTTGCACAAATATAGTTGGAACTCATTCCTTCAATAAAACGTCATGTTCAACCTACTTTTGATATTCTAATTATTCCTAATCCCTCATTAATCTCCCAAGTACATTACATGCCTATAAAACATGTGTTAACTGACATTGAATACATTGTTGAAATATCTGCTTTGAAAGTGAAATTTGATACATATTGAACAACATTTTTTTAAGTTTTTGCAATGTGTCACAACAATAACATGTTTTACAATTTTTCATCTTGAGCAACAGCTGCGAAATATTCCTTTATATAGATATGTAATAAACTTAGTATTGCAACTATTGATTTTCATATCAATGATGAATTCGAAAAACAAAAGATGTCTTTAATTTTAATAATAAATATTAACAAAATAAAAAAATAGAAATCACTGGAGCTAAAGTTAAAGTGTCAATAAATTATTTGTTTTATTTTGTCTTCTTCTGGTAACTGAATATTTGTATTAATTTCATTCGGTGAATTCGGAGTAAGATAAATTATTATTTCTTTAAAGATAAACAATTACCTTAATTCGTTGCGTAGAGCTGATGGGAATATGAAGAGTAGTGTTAATCTCATGAGTCTCTGTCAAAACGTACGAAGAATTTTGCATAATACAGTCTTTGTTTGTGCAGTTAAATTTCGTCGTAATTACTGCTTCGCAATAGTATCAGGCGCAAGTAAATACATGTTGCGTGTCAGTCGGTGACTGTTTCATGAAGACAAGTACATTTCTTTATTATGAAAAGTGTTTCTTGAAATTCTGACAACGGGACTGTCTGAAACTTGCACTAGAGCATCTCACGGTGTATCTTTTTGCTCTGGAAAAGGATAGCTGAAACATTGACTGTGCGCAAGACAAAGACGAACTCTGAGAGAAACCAGAAAAAACTAGTGATATTTTTTACGCATCCACTTGTAGATTGAATATTGGATGCGTTCAGAGATATGTCGGTAACCAATACCGACAGCCGTGTTACCAAAAAAAATACCGATTTTGTGTTGGTAACATGGGATACCAATAGTAACTGAAAAATACTGTTTCAATATAGTTTCACTAGCGATTTAGCATTTTTCAAGACTGTAGCAGTGTTTTTTTGCTGTATGGGTTGACAATGCTAAATGAGCATTGGATTCAAGTGTGTCCCCATAGCCAAAAAGGACAACAACAACAACAACGCAACACTGGATTCAATGCTGCGATACGATTTGTGGGACAGCTTTGGTGAGTACGATTGAAGCGATCTTTTATTTTTCCCAGTATTGTATGTACTTTAGCGGAAATCTCGGTGTATTTAGCGTTATTTCACTTCTTTCAGAGGAAAACATCATGATTTATGATCAGCGGGAAATTTAGAGGGTCTGAAAGAAATCGAGTGGATTTTTAACTATTTAGCTAACTTTTAGCTAGTTTAGGAATAACTTTTTCTCACATATGAAAATGATCAAACAATCATATGAGTGAAAATGCAATTTGTCACTAAGTTAATTGTTTTATTTAAGGTAGTATGGCAGTAAAATGAAAAGTTGGGTTAATGTATCAATTGAATTAGTTATAATGAAAGGAAAATGTCTGTTCTTAAAGGTAGCCGGTAGCAAATACCTCCTTACAGCACTAAATTTTGAATAAAATTGAATTAAAA